>LAXH01000100.1:0-64203 GCA_001006505.1 Tilletia horrida | reverse complement strand
CCCCCCCCCCCCCCCCTCCCTAGAATTTCTTCAAACATGGCTCCCATCACTGTCAAGAAGATTTGCTGCATCGGCGCAGGCTACGTCGGTGGCCCCACCTGCACCGTCATCGCCGAGCAATGCCCAGACATTACCGTCACCATCGTCGACGTCAACCCGGTCCGGATTGCCGCCTGGAACTCGGACAAGCTGCCCGTGTACGAGCCTGGGTTGGAAGAGATTGTGTTCAAGTGCCGAGGCAAGAATCTTTTCTTCTCAACGGATATTGATGAGGCCATCCGGGAGGCGGATCTCATCTTTGTCAGTGTCAACACACCTACCAAGAAGTCGGGTGTCGGAAAGGGCTACGCCGCCGACTTGCAGTAAGTGACGCGCATTTCCTTTCTCTTTCTCATGTTTGACTGCGCAGTGCTGAATGCGTCCTTGTCCTCTCCAGCTACGTCGAGGCTTCGACGCGTCGAATTGCGGCCGTTGCCACCTCGTCCAAGATCATCGTCGAGAAGTCGACCGTACCCTGCCGAACCGCCCAATCGATGCGGACCATTCTCGAGGCCAACTCGCGCGAAGGCCTCCGCTTCGACATTCTGTCCAACCCCGAGTTCCTCGCCGAGGGAACTGCGATCAGCGACCTGAAGCAGCCCGACCGCGTCCTGATCGGAAGCTTGCCTCACGAGGAGGCTCGCGACGCGTGCGAGGCTCTGGTCAGAGTGTACGAGCACTGGGTGCCCCGGGAACGCATCTTCACCACTGGTCTCTGGAGCAGTGAACTCAGCAAACTCGCGGCCAATGCTTTGCTTGCCCAGCGGATCTCGTCCATCAATGCCATGGCCGCCATCTGCGAAGCCACGGGCGCCGATGTGGACGAAGTCGCTCACGCCTGCGGTCTTGACAAGCGAATTGGGCCCAAGTTCCTGAAGGCCAGTGTTGGATTTGGTGGAAGCTGCTTCCAGAAGGACATTCTCAACCTCGTCTACCTGAGCCACAGCTTGGGTCTGCCCCAAGTGGCAGACTACTGGGAGCAGGTGATCACGATGAACGAGTGGTCCAAGTCGCGGTTCGCGACCAAGGTGGTGCAGACACTGTTCAGCACTATCACCATGAAGAGAATTGCGGTCCTCGGCTTTGCCTTCAAGAAGGACACTGGCGACACTGTGAGTACTTCCTCTGAGCCTTGGCTACCGTTTGTGAAGGTCATCTTCAGCAATCATCCTGACATCTGATTTGTTGTCCCGCAGCGCGAGTCGGCCGCCATTACCTTGTGCAGCTTCTTCCGCCAGGAGAATGCACTCATCAATATCTACGACCCCAAGGTGCCCACTTCACAGATCTACCTGGATCTGACTGAGCCCGGTGTCATCGATGACTCTACAGCAGGTGAGTGCTTCCATCACATTCGGATTCCATTTTGTGATTAAGTTGACGCTGAAATGAGATCGCTTCGTCTTTCAGTTAAAGCGCAGGTTACCGTGTCCGCCTCGGCTGCGGAAGCATGCAAGAACGCAGAGGCCATCGTGATCGCGACAGAGTGGGATGAGTTCAAGACGCTCGACTGGGCCTCCATCTACGAGAACATGACCAAGCCCGCCTTCCTGTTCGACGGAAGAGGTATTGTTGATGCCCGCGCGCTCCGACAGATCGGCTTCAAGGTGCACACTGTGGGCCGCGGACCCGAAGTCCAAGACCCTGTCTGGGCGTGAACGCTCTGAGACATCCCCAGCCCGCCCGGAGTCGGCCCCCCCTCATTTTGCGCATCGTCACCTCTTTCCCCGATGGACTATTCTGCCCCACCCCCTGTCATGTTCTTGAATGCTTGTGCCTCCATTTTTTTGGTCTGTTTCTGCAAATGCTTTTGATCCGCTCCAAGGTCATCCCGCAATCATCACCTGCTCGTAGACATCAACCTATTTAGGTTCAGCGTCATGCTGATCGAGAACATAGCGCACTGTCCCACCTTTTCGGCAGCTTGTTTTCAATAGAAGCATCTGACCGATTTCACCTGCCGCTGTCTGACCACTTCTCTCGTGAACTGGCAACAAAGCAATCGGTCCATGGCGACGAAATCACCAAGTCGGTGTGGTGTGGATTTTGCTCGCTGGGTGGCGAGAATATGTTACAATGTCTGCGAAGTGTGTCCCTCTCGCCGAGCGAAGGGCCGAAATGCTGGTCCATGAGCGTCCGGCGGTCTCCTCCTAAATCGAGTGGTGCGCGAGCTCACTTTCGTGGCAAGTGGCAAAGACTTGCCAGCTCAGAGAAACGCCTGGGAACAGGACCTCCGCCGCCCTTACGAAGTCGACCGCTTCACCTGCGCCGCCGAAGGGGATGACGACGAGGCTGCTCCTGCCTTTCCAAAGCCGAGCCGTTCCCAATTGAGGACAATGACCGTCGCCGCAATGATGACTAGCGCATCGATGACGAGCATGGTATGTGTGTTGCTCCAGGGCTGGGAGAGCAAGTTGTTGATGAAGGCTTGGATAGATGGTCTTGATTGGCCCGAGGATGAGGATCCCGCTTTGGAGGCGGAGCCCAGGCCGGGGATTGTTGGGTGGCCTGCTGGTGGGGTTCCCGTGAAGCCGAGTGGGCAGCGTGGAGCATCGACGGTAGACGACATGAGGTTCTTCCTTTTCGTGAATATGGATATCGACTTCGTGGATGGTGCTTTGTGGTCGCTTGGGAGATGACGGTGGTCAAGAAAAGGATCGAAAGGGAACAATTTGTCCACGGACAAGGAAGGATGGCCGAGTATGTGCACACAGCCAGCTCTTTCGAACGAAGTTGTCCACGTCAACCAGCGAGGTACACAGGCTCTTCAAGGCGAAGTCTCCTCGCTTGTTCCGAATCTTCCAGCTGAGCCGGAGGATTTTGTAGGAACGCGATGAAAAGCTCAGATTGCGCCACCCCAGTCAGCATGTCGGGCATTGGTCACCGAGCAACCATTCTCCAACCTCAGAAAGGACAAAACAAGGAAGCCTTGATTGAGCAGTTGGGAAGGGATGGAGTGGGAACATGACATAGGGTAAGGGGGGGGAAATGGGGGGATGGACGAACTAAAGAAGGGCGGAAGAGTGAAATATAAACGGTGACAGGGCAGTGCTGGCTGAAAGGGAAGGGAAGATGGCGACAGGAAGAAATAATACGGATCTCAACAAGGTCAGGGCGTTGAGACCGAATATGGTCTGGAGAAAGGGGCCAAACGAGCTGGTCCACGGAGAAGGTCGAAAGAAGCGCACAAGGATTTTGAAGCGGTCATGCTCCAGTCCTACTTGCGGGAAATGATACTTGCCCAGCCTGTTGAGAGAAAGGGTACGATCAGCTGGCCCGTTCTGTCACTACAAATTCCGCCTGACCAGAGCCTGAGGCAAACTCACCAGGCTCGTAATCATCATCACTCGCGTCCAGCTCTGCCGCCGTCAGCGTCCGACCCGGTGGTGGCGGCTTGGCCAGTCGACCGCCTTGACTCTTACTCCTCGCCAACGCGATCGCTTCTCGCGCACGACTTGCGGCCGCGCTCGCCGAGGATGCTGCCGTTGTTGAGCTCGCACGCTCACCGTTGCCGTATCCGTTGTTGCCGTTGCCCGCGCTCTCCAAGATAGGAGGCTCGGCAGGCATGGCTCGTCGACCTCCGCTGCTTCCCGCGCTCACCGTACTGCTCGCCACACTCGCCGACCGACGAGGGATCGACATCCGAGAGACGGCTCCATCCGTGTTGGTAGATTGCGACATCGATGCTGACGAAGCAGTGGAAGCAGACGCTCTCCTGACCTCAGCCACCCGATCCGGCGACTCGTGGATTGTGCGCGGATTCGAAGTGATGGTGAACGCGCTGTCCATGCTGTCGCTCGCTGGTAGGCCAGAAATTGCCGATGCCGCATTCATCAACGAAGGTGGAGAGGAGGGTGGAAAACCGCTGGTGCCTACAGAACCTTTGCGGACGGGAGACTGAAGGTGATCATCTCGGGTCGCAGTTCGACTCGTACCCCGCGAGATGGGAGATCCATTCGCCGCGCTATCAACACTGACACTCCCACCCGGCTCGCCATTCCTGCTCTTGTAAGCCTTGGGCGACGCGAGAATGCTAGACGCGTCCAGAGCGGCCGAACCCTGGCGCTTGTACCGTTGACTCTGGGAAGGCGACTGTGGTTCAGCGTGCTGTGAACCTTCTTCCGAATCCGATCCGTCCATGAGCATCGAGTCCAGCGCCGCTTTGCCCACTCCATGTGCTCCATCTGAGACCGAGCTGCTTCCCGTCCGGCTCCGCTTCAGGACGGTGAGAGTGCCAAAGGCCTGACCTCCTCCCAGCAGCTGGTCGTCATTGTCAGTAATGTCAGTATAGAGCGGGTTGTTCACGTAGCTGCCACTGCTGCCGCTCGACGTTTTCCTGCCCTGTGTAGCGCTGGGCGAGGTCGGAGTGATTGGCTCAAGACGGAGGCTGCTGGTTGAGGAGACGAGGGCGTTCTCCAGCTTGCGTTGAGCTTCTGGGTCCTCTGGGGCGCGAACTCCGATTTCAATCTCGTGTGATTGACCATTGGCAGGTGGAGCTGGCGAAGGCTCAACCTTGACTTGAGGGGTCTCGGTGGGCGCTTCAGGCAGTTCTGGGAGTGCGCTCGATGTTGAGGTTGGCCCATCTGCTGTTGCCTTGTCGTCAGGTGGGGAAGCCGGGAGAGCTGGGGAAGAGTCGGGCGCCGAAGGCAAGGAGGGAAGGTTGCCGTCTGATCTTGGCGATGTCGCCTTGGAAGGTGATGTCGGACTGGATTCGCTGGATTCAGCAGCCGCAGCTTCCTTCATGCGGGCCAGTTCCGCCTCCCTATCAAGCTCAGCAAAGGCGTCAGGCGCGTCTCCGTGAATGATCGGATTTGAGACTTGACGAGAAGGTGTAGTGGGAGATGGACCTGTACAAAAAGTTTCTGTGAGTCAGCTTCATGCAGGCTCGGGGCGTCCATGTTGTGTATTGCTCACCTCGTCTGGGCAGGGGATGTGCGGCATGTGCACCGTAATACTGGTTACCCCACATTCCACCGGTCTGCTGCGGCCGCAAAGCTGCCGAATTGGCAGCAGGCATACCATTGAGCCAGGCTGCTCCGGTGAGCTGCGGTCTTAGCCCAGCTTGTGAGCCTCCGGCACCGGGGAATTGGCGGACAGCGTGCGATGCGACGTCCGGGTTAGGAGCAGGCGCGCCGAATGAGGATCGCGGGATCAGAGGCGATTCGCCATCGCCGCGGGACTGCAGGCGAGCGATGCGGTCTTTGACAGCACTGGCTGCTCCACCGCCTCCCGAGGGAGGAGCAAGTAGCGAGGATCCGGAGGTGTTGCCCTGAGAGGATGATGATGGCGAGACGGTGGTGGAGGTGGAGGGTCCAGACACATTTCTGCGTTGGAGAGCGGCGATGCGCTCGGACAGAGATGGAGTGCCGCCTGAGAGTCGAGGCTTTCCAGGACTGTCGGGAGCGGGCGGCCTGGTGATTGTCAGGAAGGAATGTTGTCAGTCATCCAACGTTTCAGCGCTGGGACGGGCGGGTTCACTCACATGATGCTGGAGCGCTGTGGACAAATGCTGAAGCGAGGAGAGTCTGCAAGTGTGCCCAGGAGGAGAGCGATGATGAGAGCAGGGGGAAGCCGTCTATCTTTGGTGGGGAGGGAGTCTTGACGTGTCGAATTGATGAGCTACGCAGGAGTGGTAGCTTCGAAGTGCTCAGACTGGGTGGAGCTCGACCTTGTATGCGGTGGGCGTCAATAGCGCAGGAACAGCAGCGGGCCGCCGCGTGACAGGGGGCACAAGGCGAGATCGCTCCTGGGTCCGTGCTGCTTATGAACGGGATCTGCTCCCTTCCTTGTTGTCGGCCTGGAAGAATGAGTTCGGATGAGAGAGGGTGCGGTCTTGTTCAATCAGACTGACTGGAGCTTCCGCCGCCGTCTCAACTTCGTTCCAACGATGTTGAAGCGGCCTGGTTGAGAGAAGAGCGGGGTTTGTGAACCTTTCCACTCCAACCACGTGGCAATAGAGCTTCTCTCGTCACATCTTGCATGCCTCAGCACGTTGCCGATCAAGGTCACGTGGCTTGGATCTGCTCCAAAGCATTGATGACCTCGCCCACCAGCACATCCCATCTTGGTGAACGCGGTCAGCCGTCGCACAGATATTGCTGAGCTCAACCACCCATTTCTGAGGTCCCAATGCTGAAGCAACTCTCCAACTTCTTCAGAGTTGGCCGCGCGCGCTACTTGGCCGGCTACGATCTGAATGGCAATGCATTCTTCGAGTTTCCCAGCAGGAGTGGTAGCACAGGTATGTGGTTGCGGAGCAGGCAGCCCGGTGCGACGCAACCAACTTCCTCGCCCAAGTGCTGTGAAGCTCACCCTCCCCTGTTTTCTCCTTTCTTCGGACTCTCCCGTTTGTGCTCAGATCCCAGACATACGCGCAGAGTGATCGACTGGAAGGAAAAGCTCGAACCCTCCGAGTACGATCAGAGCTCGATCCCTGCCCAATGGGTCGCCTGGCTAAGGCATACCAGGCGGCAGGCCCCATCGCTGGAGGTGAGATTCCGCATCGCATGTGCTGGCTGCCACCTTGACGTCTGCTGACCAAAGTGCTGTGTCATGTGCCGCGTCAGGAATTGCAAGCGGATGCGCAAAGAATAGCACGGGTGCGGGTCAATGCTCAGCTGATTGCTGAAAATCATGCTGCCTGGCAGAGGTCGCTGCAGGCGCCAGCAGAGGAATCTGCTCCTGCGGATGCGCGGCTCGTAGACACCGTCAGTCCGGACCAGGCTGCAGCCAATTCACCGGCAGAACCACAGCCCAAAGCGGGCTCATCCCGGCTCGAGCAAAGTGCAGCACCACCAAAAGCTTCCACCTCGGGGCGAAGACGAGCCTCGGCGGCTGTACCTACGTCCGAGGTTCAGTCTGAGCTGGTCGATGGTGACCGAGTGAGACGAGGATTTAATCTGGCCTCACGCTCTGCCACCCAACCGAAGGCCACACAGAGCAGCGCGCGTAAGTCGATGCGGGTGAGCGACGTCCCACAAGAAAGCGAAGCACTGGCAAACGACGCTTCGCGGACACCAGATCATGATGTTTGGGAGGCGAGTCGGCAGCGGTTAAGGGAGAGCGGCCAGACATGACGGGGTTGAGGCATGGCGTCCATCAAAGTTCTGTCCGACATGTAATTCCGCCCGGCTGAAGGAAGCCTGAATCAAAAACGTTGTGCAGCAACTTTGGCTGTCCCGCGACACCAAGGAGCTTGACATCCCCTTGCAGCAACCCCCTCTCCTCTGAATTGAAGGAAGCTGAACTGCTGAAGAGGAGCCGCTGCAAGCTGTCACAGCCACCTCATAAAGTGAAACACTTGGGAGAGAGAGAAGGTTGCAACCTCCGTGTGTGTTGGCTCGGACCGACTTGAAATCTGTGACGTCACGAACAGCCTCGCAGTCGACAAAACGCCTCGAAGCCCAGCGTCATTCACTCTCACCAAGCAAGGGGAAGCAGTCACACTGACTGGAAGGTCTCTGATCCATCAAACCCCCCTCACCGAAGCATGCATGGTTCGATGGATTGATCTACTGCAGCAACCGAGTCGGCCCCTTGGTCTGAGTTTCTCCCTTTCTCTGTGCGCAGCTTAACTTTTTGCTTCCTTGTGCGCATGCGATCATAGCTTGGCACAACTGTGAGACTGACCCTTTCTCCTCCCCGGCTCAGCTTGCGACTTCCCTCAAATACAGGAGAGGTTGTCCATTCTTAACAGTTTTCTTCTTCCTGCCACCACCCGCTGTAGCAACTCTCTTTGACCTACCAGTAACACCCGACGTCTGCCGATCAAATAACCTCCAGTCCAACATGCGCTTCGCTGCCATCGCCTCTGTCATCGCCACCGCCAGCCTTGTTGCTGCCGTGCCTGTCCACGAGGGCCAGACCCTCCACATTCAGCTGCCCTTCGGCTACAAGACGTTCGATGTTGCCATTCCCACCTGGTTCACCGACGACTCTCGCGCCCAAGACGTCTGCCCTGATCTGACCGTCTACTGCGAGACGAAGGTGAGTAGATGCTGTTGACGCCCTTCTTCCAACAAGGTAGACCTCTGACCTTGCTCTCACTCTTTCCTCGCTCTCGCCCTGCTCCCCCTCCCATTTCCCCCTTGGAAAAATACAACTCCTTCCCCCCTCTTCTACACACTTAGGACGGCGAGTCTGTCGGCGACCTTGGCAAGAAGCCTTTCGAATGGCACAAGGTGTCGTGCCGCCAGAAGGACCAGACAAAGAATGATGCTGAATGCAATCTCCGCTTCGCCGATAAGTGCCTTACGCAGTGCGTAGCCAAGGGTCCTCTTGGAGGTCGTCAGTGAAGGTGCAGCACCCGCGCGAGCGATGTCGCCCGCATAGCAACATCTCCTCTTCTTGACATCGGCCAGTAGCAACGTCGATGTCCGTCGCTCCTGCTCCCTTCAGTTCATCCAATAATTTCCAGCATCCTTGTACTTCTACCTTCTCTTGTCCAGTAGCATCAATGCAAGTCGACATGCGTCGTATATCCGTGGTCGTTGTTTGGCTGTGTAGTGAGAGTGACAGTGAACAAAAAAAAAAGGCTCCGAAAGGGCCGTGCTCAGGCGAGAAGGCCAACCTTTCCTCCTCATCTTCCATCGCAGATCAACAACACTCGCACACTCATTGCTGCAGGAGTCAAGAAATCGACACGATGACGAGTGTTCGAAGCTCCCAGGTCATCACCGGCCTCATCGAAAAGGTGAGCTCCAAGTCCTTGGAAAACTTAGCACATGCTGGTACTGCCGCTGTTTGTGCGCCTGCACTGGCTGACGCTCCCGTGCAAACCGGCAGATGGGGTCCCAAGATCCCGACTTCCGCTACATGGCGCTCAACGATGTGATCAGCGAATGTAGGCAGGAGCCCTATGTGTCTCTTACCGAAGCCGTCGAGTCCCAACTGGTTGGTGCTGTGCTCAACCTGGTCACCGACGCCAACTCCGAGGTCAAGAACATTTCAATAAAGTGTCTGGCGGCTCTCACGCGCAGAGTTCGCGACAAACAGGTCCAGATCATGATTGAAAGACTTGCCGACACTGTCACTTCCAAGGAGGAGGAGTCTCGCGATATCGCCTCGCTAGGTGAGCTGCTGCTTGTAGTGGTTTGTGTCCGCCGCTCCTGCAGCTCATGCAGACAATCCTGTTCTCTTTGCAGGCCTCAAGACGTTAGCTGCAGAAGTGCGCTTGGACTCCAGTCTCCCATCGGTGCTTTGCGCTCGCGTCGTCCCGAAGCTCCTTTCGCATGTCAGGGATGTGAGTGATCACCCTCCGTTTTGCTATGTCCTGTAATGCTTTTGTGTACAGCATCGTGCTCAACATGCACATGTCTTTGGCTTCTGCAGCCGGCTTCGAGCCAGGAGCTCATCATCGACTGCCTAGAGATCGTCTCCGAAATCATCGCTCGCTTCCCTTCGCACACTGCTGCCAACACCAACCTGCAAGGTCAAATCCTGCAGAGCGCATTGCCGTTCTTGAGACATACCCGACCCGCCGTGCGAAAGCGCGCTCTGGCCGTTTTGGGTACGTGCTTGAATGCTCCTATGCTAGTGAGGCACGTATTGAGGATCAGATATTCCATCTTCTCATTGATAGGCGCCCTCGGTCCCAACTGCGCATCTGAGATCTTCACTCAGCTTGCCAAGGACATGTCAGAAGACCTCAACCACTCGTCCGCAGAAGTCAATCGCACCGTCATTCAACTCATCAGCACACTGGCACGGACAAGTCCGAGACGGCTTGGCCGACGTCTGCCGCAATTCATGCCTCGCATTATCGAGAAAGCCAAAGTGGATGATGACGAACTGCGAGAGGTCGTTCTGCAGGCTCTGGAGACGATCCTGTTGCGCTGTCTCTCCGAAGTGACTCCTTTTGTGAATCAGATTGTCGACTGCGCCATTGTTCTGCTGCGGCACGATCCCAACTATGCGGACGACGAGGAGAATGACGAGGCGGACAGGATGGACGAGGATGGCGCGGAGAACGGCGATGGAGATGAGGACGAGGACGAAGATGATCTCGAGGACGACTACTCGGACGATGAGGATGTGTCCTGGAAAGTCCGAAGGACGGCTGCGAAGGTGCTAGCGGCTGCGATCAACACGCGCTCCGAGCTACTTCTTGCTTTCTCGCAGACGATTGCACCCGCTCTTGTCGCTCGATTCTCTGAAAGAGAGGAGAGTGTGCGCGTGGAGGTGTTGGCAACATTTGTCAGTCTTCTGAAACAGATTGAGCTGTTCGGCGGCGCGGCGCAGGCCTCGGAGGTACCTTCGTCACAGGGCCTACTCAAGCGAAAGCTGCAAGACATGGATGCAGAGGGCGACCTTTCGATTCGTGGACAACTGTCTTCTCTCGTGCCGACGCTGTGGAAGAAGCTGTCAAAAGAGCTCGTGTCCAAGTCGCTCACCACGCGGACAGGTGCCTTCGCAGTGCTCCGCGAGCTCGTCGTTGTCTTGGACGGTGGACTGGACGCTCATGTACCCGCCTTGGTGCGCCAGACTGAGCGCTGTGTTCGAACAACCGATGTCAGCAGTGGGCCCTCCGCCAGTCTCAAGGGCGACATCATCAGCTTTATCCGTCTCCTTTTCGCCACGCACCCTCCGCGGGTATTTGATCCTCATCTCGACTCACTCGTGCCCATCCTGATCGAGGCAATCGACGACCGCCCGCAACGCATAACGAGTGAAGCTCTGGTCGCTTGCGCGGAGCTGGTCCGTGTTTGCAGACCTGTTCAGCGAAGCGCAGCCTCGCCACGCGGGAAGAGCAGCGCATACAAGCCTTACATCGTCAAAATTTTTGATGCCGTCGCAGCTCGAATTGCCAAACCGGGAGCGGATCAAGACATACGTGCTCGAGTGATCGCGTGTGTAGGTACCATCTTGGCCCACGCGGGTGATGACCTCGATGACCGAAGGGAGGCCGCATGCACGCTTCTTCTCGATGCGTTGGCAAACGAAGTCACTCGTCTGGCAGCTGTCCGAACGATTACGCAGGTGGCAGCTTCACCAGTCTGTGTGGGCCCTCAGTTCGAGGCACTCATTGTGCAGTCCATTCCGGAGGTCGCTCAATTGCTACGGAAGAGCAACCGACAGCTTAAAATTACGTCTTTCGAATGTTTGGCAGAGGTTCTCTCGAGGTGAGTTTCGAACTACTACGTGCTGATTCTGCTTCACATGCTAACTCTTTCGTGACCACCACGCCCTAGGGCTCACCTGGACAAAGCCACAACCGATACAGTCGTTCGTGAGCTTCAGCCTTTGCTGGACAACGATGCCGAAGTCAGCACCAATGTCCGGCCGCAAACGCTTCGAACTGTGTCCTTGCTCCTGACCAATAATCCTGAAGCACTTCCTGAAATTCGGAGCAAGATCGAGCCACATCTCTACCCCATCCTCGAATCCTCGCTCACTCAAGGTGCCGCGCTCGATGCCGAGATTGATGTGTTTGCTGCAATTGCTGGTGCAGACACCTCGGTCGGCGACGAAGTCATCTCCGAGCTCTTGGGCCTGGTCGAGCGGGGCAAGAAGCAACGTGCAGGCACACATCTGTATTCGGCCGTCTCGCGCTGCGTTGGAGCAGTCGCTAAGACTGCGCCGGCGAGTGCGGACAATGTGATTGCTCGAGTCAGCCGCGATCTAGGAAAGTCCGGCAAGCTAAGCGATCTGGACACCTATTTCGATCTTCACGTCCTCGGCGAGCTCGGGCGGTTCCGCTCCTTCTCAGCCTCCGACGCGCTTGTACAGAATGTGCTCGCGCTGTACGAGAGTAAGTCGGAAGAGGTCAAGGGCGCTGCTGCCTTTGCCTTGGGAAACATGGCTGTGGGCAGCTTGGACCAGCTACTGCCTATCATTGAGCAACACGTCAATGATGCTTCTGCGGATGCGAGCTCCAACAAGCGGATTCTATCTCTGCATGCACTCAAGGAGCTGATCAGCAATGCGTCGACGGAACAGCTTGGAGCGGTGGCAAGCCGGGTGTGGGCCCCATTGTTTGCGGCCTGTGACACCAAGGACGAGGCTACCCGCAATATCGGTGCCGAGTGTCTCGCAAGATTGACGATGAGCGACCCGGCGACCTACCTCGTACAGCTGCAGTCTGCGCTGGCATCTCCTTCTCCGTCGATCAGGTCGGCCGTGATCACGGCATTGAGGTTCACTCTAACGGAGAGCAACTCGGCGTCTACGACTTCACGCAATGCCTTCGGTGCCGGATATGTGGATGCATCGAGCTCACAGGTCACTGTCTCAAGCAACCGATTGAGCACGGGCAGTCTTTCTAGCGGAACCAGCAAGCTCGATGATGCTCTGGTCCCCCTGATGGTGCCCTTCCTGAGCTTGCTGAAGGACAGCGATTTGGACGTGCGTCGACACGCGTTGTTCGCGCTCAACGCGGCTGCGCACAACAAGCCGTACTTGATCAGGGACCTGCTGCCTACAATTGTGCCACTGCTGTACAATGAGACACATCCCAAGCCTGAGCTCCTGCGCAAGGTCACGATGGGTCCGTTCACCATCACTACGGATGACGGTCTCGATCTCAGAAAGGTGAGGAGGCTGTGCGGCGTTTCAATGATCACGAGGAAGTGTTTAAGATGCTGACATGGTTGTGCTTGATTCGCCCAGAATGCGTTTGAGACGATGTATACCCTGCTAGACACCTGCTCAAGCCGCCTGAACCTGCACGAATGTGAGTTTGTGTATGGTAACGACCAGCGTATTGCAAGGAAGCTGACTCTATCTTCTTCGTCAGACTTGAGCCGTGTGATTGCCGGACTGGGAGACGATGATGGAATCAAGGTCCTGTCATCACTGATGCTGCTGAGACTCGCTGCGATTGCTCCTGTCCAAGTTTCTCAACGTAAGTCAACGCTCTCGTCCAGACTGTATCGATGTCGGCGTTGAAGAGACTAACAAAACGTCCTGCCCACCAACCTACTCCAGGATTGGACGAAATCGCGGAACCAATCTCAGCTGCCCTTCGAATCAAACTGAAGGACTCGGCCACGAAACAGGATGTTGACAAGGCTGCCGAGCTTCAGAGAGCCATTTTCCGTGTACTCATTGCTCTGGAGAAGCTCAACACATCTTGTGAGTGCCGATTGATGCCACCTCGAGTGCTCGTGCACCCATCAGGCTCACTCGCCTTCGGTTTCTCATTGCAGCCCAAATGTTTGCTCAGCTCGTGAAGGACGTGCGGAAGAGCGACCGGGCAGCGGTGCTGGAGGAGCTGGAAAGACATGCCAGCCAGGATGGGCGCTTGGCCGATGCGATGGACCTAGCATAAAGCATGTGTGCTCTAATGCCGCCACTTGCGTAAAATAAACCCCAGGCATGCCTGCCTTTTTGCCTTTTTTTCTGACGATCCAGAGCTCACCTTTTCGATGAGACCAGCAACAACCTGGGAGCTTCGAACGCTCGTCTTCTGGTCGACTCCTTGACTCCTGAAGCGATGCTGTGTGCGATTGAAGATGAGGAGGAAAGGTTGACCTTCCAGTCCCTCTCGGAGCCTTTTTTGGGGGGTGATCATTATTATGAACTTGTTCCACAGCCAGACAAAGACAACAGGACATGCGACGTATGTCGACTTGCATTGATGCTGCCGGACAAGGAAAGGTAAAAGTACAAGGATGCTGGAGATTATGGAGTAACCAAGATGGGAGTTGATGAGAGCTTGGTCGACAGACATCGAAGTCTTTTTGCCTGATGCTTACGAGGAGATGTTGCTCTGCGGGTGAACTCGCCAGCGCCGTACGTCCACTGACGACCTCCGAGAGGACCCTTGGCTACGCACTGTCCCTTACATTCCTTCAAGAACTTCAGGTTGCATTCCGCGTCGTTCTTTGTCTGCTCTTGCTGGCGACAAGAAATCTTGTGCCGCTCGAAGGGCTTCTTGTCTTGCGTTCGCTGTCCTATGATTTGTGTATGTACGCGGGTCTGACGTTTGGAGTCACGTGGTTGTCAATCGCCAGGAAGAAAGCGGAGGAATGCCACGTGGTTCGGGGTGCGCTGCCCCATCGCGCTGGCTGGAACCCATCCAGCCAGTCCCCTCTGCTACTCTGGTGCTCGAGCACGCTTCTTCCCGTCTCTCTCCATCGCCCAGTCACCATTCATCTTCCCCTCCTCCAACCCACACGTCCAACACCATGGCTTTCCGTCGCAGGGCAACCAAGAAGGGTGTGTCTTTCTGCCTGATGGTCGTCGGTGCATCCGGCACAGGTAAGTCGTACCCCCTCCTTCTCAGATGCATGACATGCACTTGCTGTATGCAGCAGCAGATCTGACCTTGGCGCCCACTTCTTCTTTCCACATCCACAGGCAAGACCACTTTCGTCAACACACTGTGAGTATCCTGCGCTCGCTCAGATCTGCCAAGCTGGAGCGGTATCTGACTATGACTTGCTACACCTGCGTCTGCATGCATGTAGGTGCGAGTCTGAAGTTATCGGCCACAAGATCTCGGACAACCCAGAGACTGCCCACGTCGAGGAGGGCATCCGCATCAAGGTGCGTAAACGAAGTGTTCCGAGGCACAACATCGTCAAACTGAGCTTGTCCCACTGACTTTGATTATGATGTTCACAATTCTTACAGCCCGTCAACGTTGAGCTCGAGGAGGATGGCCTTCGCATCGGCCTCACCATCGTCGACACTCCCGGCTTTGGTGACAACATTGACAACGAGTACGCTTTCCAAGAGATCGTCGGCTTCCTCGAGCGCCAATTCGACGACATCCTCGCCGAGGAGAGCCGAATCAAGCGTACCGCGCGATTCCGTGACAACCGCGTCCACGCCCTGCTGTACTTCATCACCCCCACCGGCCACTCCCTCCGTGAGATGGACATTGAGCTCATGCGCCGCCTCAGCCCACGAGTCAATGTCATTCCCGTCCTCGGCAAGGCTGACACCATGACCTTTGCTGAGCGTCAAGCATTCAAGAAGCGCATCATGGAGGACATCGAGTACTACGGCATTCCCGTGTACAACTTCCCTTACGATGTTGAGGAGGATGACGAGGAGACTATTGCGGACAACTCTGAGCTGCGATCGCTCATGCCTTTTGCCATTGTCGGCTCGGAGGAGGAGGTTGTGATCAACGGACAACCGGTTCGTGCGCGACGATACCCTTGGGGCGTTGTCGAGGTCGACAACCCAAAGCACTCCGACTTTGCTCGTCTGCGTGGTGCCCTGCTCGGCACTCACCTGACCGACCTGCGCGAGATCACTGACGACTTCCTGTACGAGAACTACCGTACCGAGAGTGAGTTTGCCAACCAACGGCCGTTGCTGAAACAGGAAATGCTCGAAAACTGACTTTTCACTTCTTGCCCACCTCGCCCTCTCAGAGCTCTCTCGCACCGTTCATCCCGACTACGCGGACACCCCCATACCCGGTGAGGAGCTCGCCAACCAGTCGGTACGACTGAAGGAAGAGCAACTCCGCCGCGAGGAGGACAAGCTCAGGGAGATCGAGCTCAAGGTCCAACGCGAGATTCAAGAGAAGCGACAAGAACTGCTGGCCAAGGAGGAGAGTCTCCGCAACCTCGAGAGCCGACTTGCGGCCCAGAATGTCAACGAATAGATGACTCCGCGTTCACCACAAAAGGCGAATGGAAGCCAACAGACTTGAATTCGTGCAGACAGCCTCACCTTTTCGGATGTTCGAGGAACAGAGGCGATACATGTTCTCAGGTCATTTCCGATCAACGCTTCACATGGTCGGATACGTCAGATCACCCAGCTCCCTCGCTTTCGATACACCTGCTCCGTCTCTTCCTCTTTCTTCGCGCGCGCGACATTCCTCTCCACCTTCCTCTCGCCTCTCTCTGGTTTTGCCTGTCCTCTTTTTCTCTCCGTCCACTTTTTCTCTCTTTCATACGTACTCAGACCGTGCCTTGCGGGAATTGAGCGCAACCGAAGATCCCCCACTCAAACCTTCGATTGTCGCCTTTGCCCCCAGTCTTCTCACCCCAAAACGAGTCGCACCATCTCCGCCCTAGTTTCTTTACTTCCTCAAGCTGACGCTGTGTTCCATTACCCGTTCCTCACTTCTCTGAACCAAATCAAAGAAGTGATCCATTGTTCTCGGGGATAGTGCCTGAGTTGTGCATGTTTTGGACAAGGCATTGGTGAATCGTTGGAGGATAGAAATACAGTATTGTCCGTGCCAATGTCTCGCCAATAATCATACTGACGGGATCATCTCCGTACTCGCATGACGGCGTCCTTCTGCCTCCTATACCTCGCAGTGTAGTCATGCTCCTGTCGGTTCGCATGAAATTTGGCCAGCTTCTCCATCAACGCAGCCAGTGTCGCCGGCTTGATCGCCTGATACTTGGCATTCCGTATCGAGGGAGACGTCGCATATTCGACGACGGAGTCGGAAATGAGTACGCTCAATGTTTGCTGGATCTCGTCGAATGCAGAGGCTGCCTCAGCTCGGCCGCCTGCTCGAGCCTTTTCAGAGAGGAAGTCGATGTCACTGTTTACGTTTTGAAGGGCTTTGAGGTTGAGTGCAGGTTCATTCTTCGCCAAAAGTGTGTTCTGGATCGCCCGAGAGAGAGCAAGAATGTGTCAGGATGTAATTTGTCGCAGTGACAGATGGCAACATCGCGTCGCAGACGGAAAAACTTACCAGCATGTGATTCGCAATATAAGCAAACGCCCTTCGATAGACTTCCATCTTGGTGCTCTCCTTCAAGAGCGCCATGACACTGTCCACCGTGTCCGAGAGCCACCGCATGAGCTCTACCAATTGCGTCGGCTGCACATTCGCACCTGCTTCTGCCTTGGTCCGCGTCGGCATGTATTCAAACGCAGCAGCCATCTCCAGGAATTGCAGCAGCTTTTCCTGGATCGCGCCGTCTATCCGAGTGTGGGCAAGCGCCAGCGTGTGTGCAAAGTGGGACGAGGAGTCGAGCCGCAGTTTACTCCCACCTGTAGCGCGTCCAAGCACTCCGCTCGCGGTTCCGCCCGGTCCGGGTGCAGGTCCACTGCTGCTCCCGGCACCGCCTCGAAGAGCAATCAGCAAGTTTTCGAGCTCGTCGCAGGCCAGCTTGAAGTGCTCGGCATTGACCACGATCTGAACGATTTGAGACAGCTGGTTCGTCTTCTGCAAACTCGATCTGATACCCGTGCTTACTTGCTGTATTAACAGCTCGTCGAGAGTCTTGGTGTCGGGAAGGTGTTGGTGAGCATATAGCAGCTGATATAGGACAATACGCAGAAGCAGCTCACCTTCTTGAGAATGTCATCGATGTCGCGCGTGTGCTGGCTGAAGCCTTCCGAGAATGTATAGTACTGGTCGACCAGATTGCGGATGTCCATGCAGCACAGAGGGTAGGTCTGAGAGAATGGCAAGGTGAGAGGGAATGGTTTTCTATGATTGTGACGATACGGAGAAAAGGGGAACAGAATTGAGATCGCGAAGGTCGGGTTTCTAAGTGTAGCTCGGACAGGGATCTGATGCTCACCTTCTCAACATTTCCGCGGTCCTGGGCTCAAGCCAGCTGACGTTGAGGACTTTCTGCAGCTCATCAGAGGACTGAACCACCATGGGCTGATGCTCTGTGTCCTTCATCGCCTGCTGGAAATCTTGCGCAAATCGGTCTCGCAGCAGCTGAGCGTATCGCTCGAAGAGAGTCAAGAGCAGAGCATTGAGCTTCTCAACCGTGAAATTATAGCCCTGTGTGAAGCCAAGGTCAGCATCGAGAGAATTAGATGAACAGACTTTCGAAGTTCTCACCTCCAGCGTTTGGATAAATGTCTGGACGGCTGCCTTGGTCGTGAGGAACACTTTGGTGTCTTTGCACCCGCTCAGTCCCATGCTGACAATCTGCACGACACGCTCGCACATGGTGTCCCAGAGGTCATTGACTTCTGAGTCCATCCGGAACCCGGGCGGTGAAGTCTGCAGCACGTGATATTCGACGAGGAAGAACCCCACGACTTCTTGAAGCAGAGTTGGGAAGGTCGGATTGGACGGGCTGAAGTTGAGACCTTGGGAGAGCAGCAGGTTGGCTTGAGCCTGTCAATTTTCGGGGAGGTGCGTTCAGTCTCATGATGCTACAACATGAAAGTCGGAATACATATCTCACCCTCCTGTCTTCTTGATAGCTTTGTTGAAGTTGTTCGCGAATGTTGAGCACATCGTAGATGTGAATGCACTGGTACAACGGCTTGAAATCAATCTTGATCTGCTCGTTGTCGACAAAGTTGTCTGAAAGAGCAATCCAGAAAGAGACTTATGAGCATCGAGTGACCCTTTACGCGAAAAGTGAGGGTCAACTCACATTCTATCCGCTCATTCACGACCAGCTCAATTGCACTGTTGACTTTTGCAAGACTGAGCATGGGATCCTTCTGGGCCTTGACCTTCCACCGCTTCTGCCGGACTTCCATGGCATCGAGCGCAAGCTTGCCCACGGTCCGGCTCTTCTCACGCGCCTCGAAGAGCCACTCCTTCATCTCCCGGGTGACGGCTGTTCTGATGCGTTCGCGGGTTTGTGGGATGCCTTCGAGCATGAGCCGTGCGAATTCGTGCATGAGGACTGGCTTGAGGTGGACATTTTCGAGCTCGTCCAGAGACTGGTGGAGACGAAGACGCATGTGAGTCTTCGTGCTAGCAGTATTGTGGGCCCTTGGTGCTCAGCGGATTACTTACTCTGAGCGCTGAGAAGTACTTCTTGGACTCGATCAAGGTGTCGATGCGGTTGGCAATGTCCAAGACGCGCAGGCAGGCCTGCAAGGTTTCGATTGCGTCGTCGATATTGTGGGCTACTCTCCTGGTCTCGAGCAGCTGTCGCTTCTTGCTACCCAAGCTCTGGCCTCCTGCCTGAACATCCTCGTTGAGCTCTCCGATCCGGTCTTTGAGGGAGACGGTTCCGTGCCTGACGTGGAGCAATCGATCGACAGCAGTGACAAAGTCTTGGTGATGAGTATCGCAGACGGCTTGGATTTCGCGTTCCTTCTCGGAGACAAAGGTGCGGAGGGTGCGCAGGAAGGCATCCTGCTGGCCTGCCTGGTCCAAGTCCTTGATCATGGGGCCGAGCATCTGTTCGAGATTTTCCGAGTCGACATCGAGGTCGCTGAACATGGTGAGCTGCTGGAGCTGGACCTCGAGGGAGACCAGAGGCCTCCTGCTGCGCAAAAGGGGAGCCATGGTTTCCGAACGTGATCCTCTCTCCCTCTCGTCTGGACTCAATGAATGCTGCTTGCTGGTCAAAGGAATGCTGGGAGCAGCAGCTTCGAAGGTGGTCGGTGCTGCCAGCCCGAGAAGCACGTGGTAGCCACGTGGTCAGAAGCTTCGATTTAAGTTTTGCCGTGAAGGGGGCCTTTTGCCAGCCAAATAGAGAAAAAGGCAGGAAAAGGAAAAGGAAGGAAAGTCTCGAGTCCCCAGCATGACTCAGTTGCACAACTTCAACTCAGTGCTGATCCACCACCTCAACGTCAACACATCCTCAAAATGGAAACGGCTTCGTCGTCGACATCGACAGCAACAGCAGCAGCCATCGCAGGCGCAGCCTCTCGCCCCAACTTCCCCAGCGGGACAGGCCTCGTCGACAATGATGTCCAGCCATCACGGCCGCCTACTCCAGACTCGGCCCGGCTGGGCTCCGATTCACCAAACACTCCCACTTCCTCCTCAGCAGCAGCAGCAGCAGCGGAGCAAGACAGGCTAGCCACAGATAGCTTGGCTGGCCTGCAGCTCAACTCCACCGATCAGGCAACCAGGGAATCCCACCACCACCAACCCACCAGCTTGCCATCTGCAACATCGCCCACGGGCAAGACACCCCTCACCGCACGACCCCCCATCCGCAAGACCAACCTCCCAACCCATCTCTACTCCTCTCTACCAAAACACACCATGCTACCAGACGGAACACCAGACTACCTTCAACTCATCCTCTCCGCCCAGCTCGATCCACTTGTCAAACTCACCCCGCTCGAATCCGCCCACAATCTCTCGGCCAGATTAGGATGCCAAGTCCTCCTCAAGCGAGAAGACTTGCAGCCCGTCTTCTCCTTCAAGCTCCGAGGCGCCTTCAACATGATGCGCCAACTCAATCAAGAACAAAAGTGGAAGGGCGTCATTGCCTGCAGTGCAGGCAACCATGCCCAGGGCGTGGCCATGGCGGGTGCCCATCTCAAGATTCCCTGTACCATTGTCATGCCTGTTGGCACACCTGAGATCAAGTCCGCAAACGTCGCAAGATTGGGTGCCAAAGTCGTACTCCACGGTCTCGACTTTGATGCCGCAAAAGCAGAGTGCAACCGCCTCGCAGAAGCATACGGTCTTACCTTGATCCCGCCCTTTGACCACCCGCACGTCATTGCAGGGCAGGGCACCATTGCCTCTGAGATCTCCCGTCAGCTCGACCTGTCCTCGGTAGACGCCATCTTCTGCTGCGTGGGCGGAGGAGGTCTGCTGGCCGGTGTGGCCTCCTTCATCAAACGCATCGCGCCGCCGCACGTCAAAGTCATTGGTGTAGAGACATACGACGGAGATGCCCTCTACCGTAGTCTGCAGGCGGGCAAGCGCGTCCTTTTGGATGATGTCGGACTTTTCAGCGATGGCACAGCCGTCCGAATCGTGGGAGAGGAATGTTTCAGAATCTGCGCCAACACCGTCGATGACGTCGTCCGGGTCAGCAACGACGAGATATGCGCGGCGATAAAGGACATCTTTGAGGAGACGCGATCTGTCCCTGAACCAGCGGGAGCCTTGGCCACAGCCGGCATGAAGCGATACATCGACACTTACCATCTCCGCGGCTCGAATCAGAAGTTTGTCACCCTCGTCTCGGGCGCAAATGTCAACTTCTCACGCCTCCGCTTCGTCGCTGAGCGTGCCGACCTCGGTGAGCGGAGGGAAGCCATGATTGCCGTCGGGATGGAAGAGCGAAGGGGTCAATTCCTGGATCTGTACCAGAACCACATCTATCCGCGCGTCGTCACGGAAGTGTCGTATCGGTACAGTGGCAGCAGCAGTGACGAGAACAAGGAAGGACGCGGGAAGAAGGCTCAGCTATTCATCTCGTTCTTGCTCAGTGCTCCTCCAGGTGTGGATGCAGGCCCAGTGGTGTCTGGCCTCCCCGCGGATGTGGACGATGGGGTCGGGCCGCCCACCTTGGAGCTGGCTAAGAAGGCGGCTGCAGCGGCCGCAGCTGTCAATGACGATGTACAGTCACCAGAACTTGCTGCCTCTCTCCGGTGGGCCTCTTCCATCGGCAACCCAGCTTCAACATTAGAATCAGGCTTGCCAAATGGAGGACGGCTCAACTGGGGGACTGGCGGCCCAAAACCAGCAGAGAACGTCCCGGCTGGCACGGCTGGCCTCGGGCTGTCCACATCTCCCGGCTCGGATTCGACGACCACAGCCGATCCCAGCAACGACGACGCCCTCAAGGCTGACAATCAAAGCGACGAAAATGCGTCAGTGAGGTCAAACTCTACCTCGAAACCACTAGCGTTGAAGACGGACTCGGCCACTCTGCGAAACTCGAAATCGACCACGTCGCAATCCACAGCTGTGGCACCCAATGGGGCAGGATCGGCTTCGACTTCGTCGGTGCATCCCAAGCGGGCCCATATGGTCCGGCGCGGCTCGGGTGCCACGGCGGACGACTTGCGGCCACCGGCGCCCGAGTTGGAGGACATGCTGCGCAAGTTGGAGGCAAGTGGGATGCCGGCGATTGATATTTCGGGGAACGAGCTTGCCAAGGCGCATGCGCGGTACATTATCGGTGGCAAAGCTAGTGTCAAGCATGAGCGCATCTTCCGCTTTGGTGAGTCCATTGGGTTCCTTTTTGTATGCACATCACCCACTGATCTTGCAATCCCTACATGCGTCCCTTAGAATTCCCTGAACGGCCCAACGCACTTCAAAAGTTCCTGGTCACCCTGCACGAGACCAAGACCAAATATCCGCGCAACATCACTTTGTTCCACTACCGTAACTACGGCTCCGATGTCGGCAAGGTGCTCGCCGGCATCGCCGTCAACCTCGACGCGGGCGCGTCAAACGATGTGGCAGGTGTGAGCCAGATGAGCGAGGCCGAGCGCGAGCTGGAGGCGAGGAGCGATCTGGATCGGTGGTTGGTTGAGGAGCTTGGGTATCCGTTTGTGGAGGAGACGGAGAATGTTGTTTACCAGCGCTTCTTGCGCGACGACTAATTTCAGAGCGCGGCTCCTAGTGCTGAAGGGCCCTCCTCTGCGTGGCCGGTCGGTGAGGGCCGTCCATCGTCTCCTCTCACACGTCATCGGACTTGTCTGCATGTCCTCCACCTTCTTCTGATTTCTTCCCCATGCCATGCATCATCCTCTATTCTCATACTGCCCTGAACTGTAATCGCATGGACAATGCACAAGCGCACAGCAGATCCTGATTCAGCAATTATTGTCCGTCAGCTCTAGTATACATGCAGGCTTCGTGTGCGTCGTGGAAGGGGAGTTGTGAATGCTTTGCAGTCGATCAAAGGTCATCATGCCTTCCAATTTTGAGGCCGCAGGAAGCGCCAGTCTTGCTGCCTCTTGAAGCCCTCCCGCCGCCAACGCGGGCCTTGGAACGCAATGAAGAAAAGCGCTGATTCCGTGATGGCCAGAGCGATGGCCCATCCCGTATACAGCTGGCAACGAGAACACAGAAAGAGCAGATTAGCTTGGGGGTCTGTGGCCGTCTCGGAAGGGATGGTTCAGAACGTACCCAGCCATTGCCCATCTTGCGCAGCAAAGTAGAGGCAATCTCGCTCGCAACAAAGGCGACACTGCCACGGAAGGCACTGTTGCATGCGACAGCGCTGGAGCCGCGGCCCTTGTTCGAGTCGACGACGTAGGAGAGTGTACATGCGTATACCGAGAACAACGAGGCGCCGAGCATGAAGAGCACCGCACACAAGGCTCCGATATTGACAGAGTTCTGGGCTAGCCAGCCATACCTGCGAGTGGGGGATCAGGAGATGACAATGTCGTTCAGCGAAGAAATCAACATTGTCGGTTCTTGAGGACTCACGTAATGTAGCAGAAGGGAACAAAGATCATCATCCACTTGCAGCTGACGAGACGTTCCTCTGGCTCAACCACGATCTCAGGTGGCCGTTCCTGTCCCGCGGCTTCAACATCCTTCTCCGCTTTGGCACGCGCCGCATGCCAGGCCGCAGCGTCGATGCTGGTCGGGCTCACCAGGGGCGAGACGAGCGCGCCAGACTTGATGCGGCGTATCCTACGATCGCTCAATCTGCCTCCGATGATGCTTCCTGTCATACCGCCTCCTCCCACAGCGAGAAGCACGCAGCCGACGATGATTGGGGAGCTGCAACATGGATGGCAATACCGATTCTGACGTTAGATTCATTCGCAACGCGCTGTTCAAAGGTATGTTCCCTTCTACTCACAAGCCATAGCCGCCGTTTGGAGCTCCCTTGGCCGCCGTCAGCGTCAGTGTCACCGTCAAGCTCAGACTGTAGTAGGAACCAAAGCTCAATCCGGACGCGACCAGCGAGACGATGTTGTGTGGTTCACTGAGCACGGCGATGAACGGTCGGATGGGATTCACGTCGGCCAGTGACGGCTTGAACTATGAGCAAAGTGCGAAGGACAAGGAAAAGGCGTCAGCTGAAACGAACTTTATGAAGCCATCTCTGTCTGCAGGACATCAGTCCCCGGCAAAACTGACAGTGATCTCTTCTCCGGTCGAAGTGACAACCTTGTTGCTGAGCACACTGACTCGACTCTGCGTCCTGCTGATGGCACGAGAGATGGAACGACTGACTGGCCTGGCGATACCAGTGCCACCAGCAGCTCGGCGCTCCTCGTCTGTTGTATTTTGTGCAGCTGGAGCAGGTGCGGCAGTATGTTGTCGAGTTGCGTCGAGGCCTGCGGCTATCGAAATCCTCTTGCCGGCAGCGGCAGCAGGTTCTAATGGCAATGTCGGCGGTGCCGGGGGAGAAGCAGGCTCCAAAAATTCCGGAGGCTGAAAGGGTTCTTGCGGACGTTCTCGATGTGGTGGCGTTCCAGAGCGGTGAGGAGTGACCGATGGGTCCAGGACGGTAGCGTCACTCGATGAGGCGGAAAGGGCAGAAGATCGCCGTGCGGCAATGACTGTTTGGCTTTGTTGTGTCTTTTCTTCGGTGTGCGGCTGTTCTACGTTGCCCGTTTTGAACTGTTGCCTCTTCTCGGAGAGGAGGAGCTGTTTGGTATGGGCTGCCTCTGCCTTGCGAAGGGCTCGCTCTTTGGCTTGAGTCCAGGCGATTGATCTGGCGGGGCGGAACGTTTCTGAAGGTAAATGGAAGTGTGCGGTCAGGCTGGGCTCGATTACAGATGGGAGACATTGCTACGACTCACCTTTGAAAACGAAAGTGAAGCACAAAATCATTGTAAACCCGGCTAAGCTCGACGAAATTCGTGGTCAGTCAAGTTCACAATTTCGCGTCTAGTGCTGTTCTGGAAAGGTCTGCTCACCTGCTGTCAGGAAGTAGAACGTGGCCCGCCATGAGTCTGCCTCGGTCAGGGCGCCTCCGATGATGGGCGAGATGGCAGGTCCGATGAGTGGGGCGGCGTAGTAGAGACCAACGATCGTTCCACGCTGGTGTGGTTCATACATGTCCGCCAACGTACCCGCTCCCACGCTGAGCATCGGACTAGATCCAGCAGCGGCCAGACACCGCATGACGATGAGAAGAGCCATGCTGTTGGCTCGGGAGCCGATGAGCGACGACACGGTGAAGATGATTGATCCAGATATGAAGATGATTTTGCGTCCGATGAGCTCCGAGACGGGGGACCAGAGCAGAGGGGTCGTGCCTTGGAAGAGAATGACTGTAGGGATTCGGATTTTGAATTTGGGAAATGTATGGTGAGGATCTTTCCATGATGCCCCTTTGATGGGCAGGCACGAAATTTCTTACAGAGAGAGACTGCCAAGGAGATGCTTGCTGAGGTGGCATGGATTTGCTCGGTGAGGGGCTTGAGAGCAGGCAAGAAGATGTTTGAAGAAAGGGTGGGCGCCATTGCACCCCACATCAGTACGGACACGCACAGGGCCTTCTTGCGGTCGGACCATAAGCGTGGGTCATCGTCGACGATCTGGTGTTCGATGTCAAGGACGGGAGCAGTAGGTGCGGCCGAGTCCTCGACGGTTGCGGTTGGGACCGGGTCGATTGGTTCCTGTGTTTGGTCGTCGCCACCGTGGGGAGAGTGGAAACTTTGCCTTGAGATGGTTTGACTTAGCTGTGCAGTATCCGAAACGGTGGGCGGAGACGGAGAGCGGGAGGCGTGCCTTGCGTCCGATTGAAGATTTTGGGTTCCTGTCATTTAAGAAAAACGCAGAGAGGGTTTGAGGAGAAGACGATGAGAGATACAGTACGCTGTAATATTCCAGGGCCTCCCTGAAGGATTAGATGAGGGCGAGGTCCTCCTTATAACTATTGATGAGAACCGGGGTCGTTTTCTCGCTGTCGGACCAAGAGGATATCCGGAAAAGGGCAGAAGGAAATGCGAGTTGCGGGATGATGACTCGATCCCAAGCTGGAATGTCCGAGAGGGTTGCTGCCTGGTTCGTTGGGATCTGTGAGATGGACAACGCTCGGCCCACTGCCTCCCTCTCTCGGAGGACGCGGATCTCAGCCGAGGTCAGAAGAGGAGGAGGAGGAACGCAGCGTGGGAAATGGGAGATCAAACTGGAGGAAGATGTGAACGGATCGGCTGGGGAAGGAGTTGGAGTCCGAAGATCTATCGTACTTTGTTCCGTGAGCTCCGAGGGGAGCGAGCGAGCGAGTCGGTCCTTTGGGGAGCGGCTAAAGAAGGGGGAACGGGAACAAGGGTGCCGCCGAATGCTCGTTCCTCGCCCAACAGAAGGAACTAATGGTGGTGGGCTTCTTCTTGTTCCTCGACTTCCATCCTGCTGCCTTGTTGCAGTTCTTCTTTGCTCAACCCCCAGCAAATGACTTCATCCTCCTTCGGTGTGTGGGGGACCCAATTTATGAAGCGAAGTGGAAACCCGCTTCATCCTCGCAATTATTCTCCTCTGCCGTGACATTCCCCAGCATCGAGGCAACAAGCTGGTCTACTGTGGACAACACCTTGCTCTGGGTGTACGATATTCTCCCAGGCTATCAGCGGTACGCCAATATCCTCCCTTTCCCTCTCCTTTACCATCCAGGAGGGACCGACCAAGATCCGCCATGTCCGCGAGGTCAAAAAGCAGATCTGAAATCATGATGGTGCCGGATCAGGAGCAGATGCCGCGGCAATCAACTAAAGTGTGGCGTCCGCACCTTGCCTCACACTTTGTTCGGCTCCGCATCCACAACCCGCAGCATGGCGTGCATTACATATTGCATCCATCCTTCTTCGGAGGCGAACAGTGAGCAACTCTCCCAATCCATGCAGAGAATGATGTGGCATGGGTGCATGCAATACCAATGTTGGGCCACCACGGCTCTCCTTCGGCCCGAGGCTCCTGTCCATTGACAGGGGTGGGTGCGCGAAGCTGTATGGGCACAAATGACGCAGGGACAGCCAGCATCGACAGCTGAGCTGAGCCGAATCCTAATAAATTGGCATCGTCGGCCGAAGAAAGAAATCCCAGCACTCTCGCTTGTTCGGTTGCCCTTCGTGAACCACAAAGCTCTGCGATATCCTCACATCGTACAGCAAGGAGAGAAGCAACAAGGAGAGATAGAGCCCTTATAAGATCGCATCGTTGGTGAATCGTGATCAGACCTCTACCTCGATTTGGCCCCACACTCAGGCACGAACTCGACTCACCCTCACTTTGACAAACTCTGACTCATCCTACAAAGATCATGAGCAGCCCATCCAGAGTACCGATCGACGCCAGGTCAGAATCGACCATCGTCGAAGCCGATAGGCGGGCAGACTCCCAGCTCGAGAAGGGTCATGTGGAACCAGCAGCATCCATCCCGATTAATGCTCTCGATGCATCCGACAACTCCTTTTCCAAGGCCCGAGTGGCCATGATCGTCTTTGTAAGCGCCCGCGAACGACGTACAGAGTCACACTGAATGCCGGGCTGAACATCTCTTCGTTCACCCGGGTCATCGTTGTCCTCTCAGCTCGCGACATTGGCTGCTTTTATATCACCCATGACAGCAAACGTGTTCCTACCCGCCCTTCCCACAGTGGCAAAGGTGAGTATTTCAGCGCTCCAACATCGATCCCTTCACCCAGCTGAACATCTTCATTTCTGGTCACAACGATGGAAAGGACCTCAACGTCTCACTCGGCAGAATAAACTTGGCCGTCTTCATCTACATGATCGGACAGGGTGTCTCGCCCCTCTTCCTCGGCGGTTCCGACGCACTGGGTCGTCGAAGTATTTACATCATCTGCTTCGTCCTCTACTCGGGCGCCAACGCCGGCCTCGCCAATCTGCCGGACGGAGACTTTGGCGGGCTCCTCGTGCTTCGCTTCATGCAAGCTTGTGGGTCCGCCTCCATGATTGCCATCGGGGCTGGCGTCGTCAATGATGTGTGAGTCCCATTCAGGAATTGATTTCCCTGGCTCAGACCTCGACCCTGGCTGACTCATCCGGATGGGCGTCAATCATGACAGATGCACACCGAAAAATCGAGGTTCTCTGATGAGCATTGTTCAAGCTGGTTCTACCTTGTGAGTCTCACTCCGTTCTGGTCCCAAAATCTTGTATCTGTCAAAGCCAGGCTGACTTTTTTGAGCTGATTACATCAGAGGCCCGGCCGTTGGACCCGTGCTTGGAGGCATCTTCACTCAAGCCTTTGGCTGGCGCGGCACCTTCTGGTTCACGTTCGTCTTGGGCGTCTTCGTTCTCGCCCTTGTTCTCTTCTTTCTTCCAGAGACGATAGCGCTCGCCCGAGAGAACAGACGGATCCCACTGCCCATCAGAACCGCGTGGGTCGATCTGTGGAGCCACCGAGCCGAGCCCCGGTCTGGACAAGCTTCATCTGGAGACAAAGCGGACGAGACAAAGGGGCATCGATCTGCCTCGCAGATCTCGCGCCGGATCCTACAAGCATGTGCCACCCCCTTCCGGGCCCTGGCCGTGGTCAGACAACCAGAGATCTTGCTTGCCCTACTCGCATTTGCTCTGCCTTTCGCCTGCTTCTACGGCCTGACCGTGCCCCTCTCGAGTCAATTTGAGCAACGATACGGACTTTCGACCTTACAAAGCGGTCTCGTCTTCCTCGCGCCCGGATTTGGAGTCTCGCTAAGCGCATTCTCGTCCGGAAGACTGCTCGATCGCTCCTTCCGCAAAGTCCGAGCCGATTTTGAAACGACATGGAAGCAAGATCCTTCAGAGCCCCACGGCAACGAGTCGCGGAGAGGCTCAGAAGCGCCGTCACAGGCGCCGTCGCAGGGGGACGGAACCAAGAGCATCTCAAAGGCGGAAATGTTGGCCTTCTTCCCGCTGGAGAGGGCTCGCTTGGAGTACTACCCTTACTGGACCGCTCTGATGCTGGCCGGCTTCATCATCTACGGCTGGACGCTCGAGAAGAACGTGTACATTGCTGTTCCCATCATTTCGACTTGTGAGTTGTCGATAGATTCCCAAGCATCGATACCGCTCGGACTGACCATCCTTCTTTTCTCACAACGCCCTGTTTGGTCACGACCTGCAGTCATTGTTGTAAGTTGTTTTTGGAAAGATTCTGTCCGCTGCGACGAGGACACCGTTCTAAACTTCTTCGTACCTGCAGGGTGTCGCTTGTGGTGGCCAGTTTTCCATCATGGGCTGCATTCTTGTCGATTACGTAGGAGGCAAGGTGAGTCTGCTTTGCCCATCGAACGATCGTCGGCCCTCTCAGATCTGACTCCTACCAAATCTCTTTCAAACGTGATCAACCGTCTTTCTCAGGGTGCTTCCATCACGGCCGTCAACAATCTGTTCCGATGCTTGACTGGCGCCATTGTCTCCGCGGTATGCCAGGACATCATCAACGCAGTCGGCATCGGCTGGACACAGACAATCTTTGGCTTTATCGCGTTGGCAGCCACGACGCTAGTCATGGCGATGTACAAATTCGGCCCTACATGGAGACGGAAACGCTTCGAAGCAACACCTTCAAAATGACTCCTTTAAATGCTTACGACTGGACGAATGGAACGTTGTGCGCTCTTGGAAACTCATATGTATACTAGATCTGTTGTAGACCAAAAGACATCACGCTGTGATAATAATACCGAGCAAAGCTCACTGGACTTCCGACCAAGAAACAGCAATAATTCTTGTGAGATTGACGTCTGCGAAAGAACCAAGAGAAAATAGCAGGTCGCAATGCAAGGAGTTCGAGAACATAAGAAGGGGGTCTGTCGAGGAGCTTCATGCGCGTTTTGACCACAGCCCTCGAAAGAAAAAGGTTAAAGGGGGTGGGTACGGAATGGTCCTTTCCATATCAGTCATCGTCCTCATCGTCTCCAGTAGCGGCCGCAAGAGCGTCGCTTGAATCCACGGTCCGGCTCCAAGATCGTCTCCGACTTCGCTTTAGGTCATCTCCAAGTCTGTGAAACGCAACCCAATCGGTCAGCAAAATTGATAGCATCGACGCAGGGAAGCTTGTGCAGGGTGCGAGATTGGATAAGGAATGAGAACGGGGGAATGATGCCCACGACCTCTTGTTGGGCAGAAGCTCACCTTGAGAGGCAAGTTCAGTACAGCAAGGATGGCCAGGCATCAAGATCCTCATCCTCGTTCTTCTCTTACCCCTTTCTCGGCACCCGTCGCAGATCTGACAAGACACTCACTCATTTGAAGGGGTCAAGTCCTTGCTCTCGCGATCCACTTTTCGTCGTTCGGACGGCGCATCAGTTGCACCAATACTGCTGCCGCCACTAGGGCGCGCGGTCCGCGCGCCCGCAGGCCGAGGTCCACGGACACCTGTGGCGGCGGTGCCGCTGCTGGCGGCAGATCCGCCAAATTGTCGAGACAGTCGTGCCACGTTGGAGCTCGCGGGTGCAGCAGCAGCCGGAGTGGCAGCGGCAGCTGGCACCACTGGTGCCGAGCCAGCACTCTTTTCACTGCCGGGGCCAGCCTTGAGCGTGTCCGATCTCGCTCCCTGCAGGACTCGACTCGCAATCGGCGTGGGTGGGACGGCATCGCCATCTTCTCCCGCTTCCGTTGCGCCCCCTCTCAAGTCCTGGTGGGCAGAATTGCCTGAGAGCGGAGAAGCCGTCGAGATCACCTGCTCGACATTGGTCACAATAGTCTGACCCAGTCGTTTCGCACCATCAGCCACATTCGTCGCTGCTTTGGAGACTGCAGTGGCAGCGGCAGCAGCAGATGCTGTTGGCAGGGGCGGCACGCCCTTGTTTTGCGAAGCTGCGAATTGAGCCTGCATCTGGCTTCGGCTCAGGCGTTGGTCAATGGGCTTCGTGCGTTTGCGGATCGGCATCTTGCGCGCCGCAGAGAGCTCGGACTCGCGGGCTTTGCGCGCAAGCAAGCCAGGGAAGATAGCTTCGTAGTGCTGGATCAGGTCCATAGCTAGCAAAGTGGGGTGCTTCGCATTGATAGTTGCAGGAGTCTCGACCTTCGGTCGCAAGATCGCTAAAAAGGGTCAAGCATCATCAATTGCTGCGCGTGTCTGATTTATGTCAGGATTGAGAACTGACCTCGACCAATGGACAGACCCAGCTTGTTCAGGTAGACAAGTTCTGGCTCATTTGTGGTTGTGCCCTTGACCATGCTGTAATCACAGATGAGGAAGTGAGCGAATGCTCAGAGGAAGCGCCGAAGTCCTGGGACAGAATGCTAAAAGCCTTTTCAGCATGTAATTAAAGATCTACTCACCGGTGCAGATGCTCAACAATCGCGTCCAAGCAGGCCAGGTGGATCTTGGGCAGCTTGCTCAACAGAGCAGTGAGGTCCTGAATCACGTCGGCGCGGATCTTGGCCTCCACCTCTGGGTCCAGCGGCTCGGGCAGGGGAGCTCCATTCGGACCAACATTGCTCAATCGGCCTTTGCCCTTCTCACCAGCGGCAGCAGCAGTGGGTGTCTTGGGCTCCTTCTCCTCCGCTGCAGCAGCGCCATCCTCAGCAGTAGCGGCACTGGGATCGGCTGCTGCAGCAGCGCTTTCGGCGGGAGGAGCAGCCGCGGCAGCCTTCTTGGCACGAGCTTCGCGTTCCTGGCCCGCCGCAGCCTCGTAGATGGCAGCGGCCGATTCCCACAGCTCAGAAGGGATCAGACTCTGCTCGAGCTCGAGCGCCCACACTTTGAGTGTGGCCGCCAGCACAGGAGGATCGTACCGGTCCAAGTCGAGGTTCGAGGGTGAAACAGCAGGACGAGGGTCGCCTGCGGCGGGCGCGTCCAAGTGGTGATCTTCAGAGAGGGCAGCAATCGCGCGCAGCAGGTGAGGCTCGACAAGGACGTCACGCAGTCGATGGATCGCGGGAAGCGGTACCTCGTAGATCCAGCTCTTACGCTTCTCCGCGCTGGCGAGCAAGAGAGAAGATTCGTCTTTGCCCGTGTCCTTCTCCGCGTCTCTAGTCTCTTTGCGAGCAGGTTGGGGCCATCGCTTGGGATCAGCATATGCGCGCTCAAGGGCCGAGAGCAGCGTTCCCAATACGAGCGGCACAGCTGGCATTCCCTTCTTGTTCTGTGCGCCGACAAGAGAAGGGTTGCGGGAGTGACCACCGCCAGCACTGCCCGCAGTCGGCTGCGCTCCCTCGGTAGCGGATGAATCTTCACGAGCCAATGCTTCCGCCCGAGTGTATGCGTCGAGATTCATTCCAAAGCCTCCACTTCCCTCGCCAGCGAGAGAGGCACGGTCGTCGTGGTAGTACGGATGGAAGACCTGTGCGACGGGCTTGTATGCGCCTGTTCGACCTTCAGCAATGATGCGCTGGAGATCCGCCTCGGGCACAAGCGATTCTTGAACCTTGGCCATGCGCGCGAAGGATGTGCCGAGCGCAGGAAGGAGCTGGGCAAACGAGGATTGGTACGTCGACAGCACGGCCTTGACTGCTTTGAGACGGTCCATCTCGAAGCGTTGGAGCAGAGCAAAGTGCTCGGCAAGAATTTCTTCGAGGGCACATCGGGTGCGGTCGAGACCGATGACGGCATCTGCATATGCGCGCTCAGCGCTCTCTGCTTCTCGACGAGCGCGAATGTGACGAGGCTCGGAGAGTCCGCCGACCAAGCCCTTGACAGAGGCGGCCAGGGAAGAAGCTGACTCGCCAGAAATGCGACCGACGGCAGAAGACAGGTAGGAAGACAGAGTCGCGCTCCGCTTGAGGGAGGACGAGTTTAGGGAGCCGAGGGGCACGTCGTCGAGGTTGTCTTCTGCTGATCCACTGTTCTGTCGTTGCGAGCCGAGGGAACGACGGCCGCTCGTGGAATCTGGTGATGCGACGGGGACAGTGACGCCTCCAAACTGTCCAAACCCGTCGCCCGTCTCGGCGGAAGTGCTATTGGCAGCAGACACGGACCGCGCGGCGCCGTCGCCTTGTGCACCAGGTGAGCGAGCTGCGAAGCCAAACTGTTGGCGGATTGTCTCTCTGCGCTGGATCTTGCTGCTGTCAAGCGGAGCAGGAGGAGCCTTCTCCTGGGCAATGGAAGGAGCTGTCGTGTCTGAAGGCTCTGCGGTCCGTCCTGTTGATGCTGAAGATTGAGAAGTGCTGGTGTTGGCCTGGAACGCGCCGTGGTCGAGGTTTGGGGTGGGAGCCGAGGGTGCGAAGCGGGCATCGTCATCGGCCTCATCGGCCAGACGGCATTTGTTCTCGTACTGTGCGCGTAGCTTCTCGGTATCAACGTGCTGTCGCTCGAAGCGTTGGACGGCAGCATCGACGTGGTTCCAGCTGCTGGTGATGCGTTCTCGGTGCTCGCTCGACCACTTGCGGAACGGCTGCAGGACGGTGCGTTCGAGGTTGTGGGCTACTTTGGCGTGCGCGTTTGCCTGGGTGAGGAGCGACTCGGTCTCGATGGCACGAATGGCATGAGATATGGCGAGATTGGATTCTCCCCGAGCTCTTGTACGATGGTCTGAGCCGGTGCCGACGAATGTGCGGGAAGAAGAGGATGAGCGCGAGTCAATGTTGAGGTCATCAAGGTCGTACTCGTTGCTGTGGTCTATGTCGTCGTTGCTGTAGATGGAAGACTCGTCTGGCTCTCCGTTTGCGATGGCGAGGGCCTGTTTGAAGAGGGGTTGGGCTGGGTAAGGGTTGCGGTTTGCCTGGGTTGCGAGGTTGTCGGCATGCGCAAACTCGGCGTCTGCGCGGTGCTGAATGATCTGAATGAGGTTGTGATTCTCGTCGATGCCGGTCTGAAGTCGGGCATAGAGCGACTGGACACCGCGTCGGTAGTTGGGGGCGGACCAGAAGGAGGTGCCGAACTGGGGAGGGAGGGCGATGCTGAGCTGCGAAGGAGTCGTCATGTTGGGCCTCGTTCGCTCGCTCTACGCGCACTCAGCGTCTCTAACTGCACCAAAGGAGAATGCAAGGGGAAGGTGGGTCAGGGGGAATGCGATGCAGGCGGGTGCGCGGTGGTCAGGCAGCAGTAGCAAGAAGGCCCAGTCAGTTTGGCTGCAGCTAATCTCGGCGGGACGATGCTTGTGCGCGGGAACGGAGCAGCGCGCGCCCAGCCTGGAACGAATGAGTTCAACACAGCCTTCTCTGTGCGGGCGTCGCTCTGTAGCCCCCCAAGCCGAAGCATCACGTGACTCAATTCTCTTGACTCGGCCGATAGACTGAAACGCCGTCCCAGTGTTCTCGACTTGCCTGAGGGTCAGACAAAGCAGCGAGCCAATGATTCGGCACTGCTTCTTCCATCTGATTGCTCGAGCAGCAGGTCCCGGGAACGTGACCAGACAATGCTAATGAGGACGTTGTACAGTATGATTCGTCGCGGGCTTGATGTAAGTCAGGCTGGACTTGAGGCGGAAGCTGGTTGACTGAGTGGATCGAGTCATTATTATTGGAGCACAAGGTGAATTAGAGCTCATTTGAGAAGAGGTCCCCGCACTCCCATCCTGCTTTTTTCTTCCTGGGCTGGGCACAAACACCTTCTCGCTGCTGCATTCATCTGACACAGACACCAAGGAACTGTCATCTTTACCACCACCTCCCTTCTCCTGGCTCTCAGCGCATATTCCCCTTCCTTCCTTCCTTTCCTCTCTCCCATCATTCAGCTCGACTGCGCCGCCCGTTCACAGCGCTTCACCCCAAAACTACGCTAGTTTTCACAGCAATGGTCGCAGCTTCACTGACCTCCAACGCCGCCGCAGCCGTGGCTCGAGCAGCAGCAGCACGACGAGCATCGTCCTCTCTCAGCAAGTTCACAGCCTCGTGCCCATCCACATCCAGCTCGGCATCATATTCGTCCGCAGCTGCTGCCTCTCCCTCATCCAACCCTTCCTCCTCACAAAAACAAACCTCATACACCTCATCGAGATCATACTCAAAGCCCTCCAATGTCGCAAAGCAGGCCACCCCGTCTCCCGCCACTGCTCAAGCCTCCGTCATCCCAGCCTCACGTCCAGAACCATCTCCAGCTTTTCAGCGAACCCTGTCACCAGAGAGTAAGATCACCCCTCTCATTCAAGCCGAGGACCCAGATGCCCTCGACCACACCTTTGTCGGCAAGTCCGGAGGTGAAATCTTTCACGAGATGATGCGAAGACATGGCGTAAAACACGTCTTTGGCTACCCCGGTGGAGCCATTCTGCCCGTCTTTGACGCCATCTACAACTCCGAGCACTTTGACTTCATCCTCCCCCGCCGAGAGGACGGCGCTGGCCACATGGCTGAAGGCTATGCTCGTGTCACTGGAAAGCCCGGTGTCGTCCTCGTCACCTCGGGTCCTGGTGCCACCAACGTCGTCACTCCCATGCAGGATGCTTATTCGGACGGAACCCCGCTCGTCGTCTTCTGCGGTCAGGTCGCGACCTCCGCCATCGGATCAGACGCTTTCCAAGAGGCAGATGTCATTGGTATCAGCCGAAGCTGCACAAAGTGGAACGTCATGGTCAAGGATATTGCCGAGCTTCCCCGTCGTATCAACGAAGCATTCAAGGTGGCCATGTCGGGCCGACCCGGTCCCGTCCTCGTCGACCTGCCCAAGGACGTCACTGCCAGCATTCTTCGTCAACCCATCCCCCTTTCCTCTGTCAACCCGCGTCTTTCTGATCTGCCTAGCCGAGCCAGCGCCCGCTCTCGAAGACGCGCGTCCGTCTCTCTGCTCCGTCAAGCCATCAATGCTGCCACCAACGCCGGCTCAGCTGCGACTTCGACCAGCCACGACGAAGACGTGACCGAGGAAATGCTCCAGGCCGCCCGCCTCATCAACATTGCCAAGCGACCCGTCATTTACGCGGGCGCTGGTATGCTCTCCTCGCCACAGGGTCCCGAGCTCCTCCGTCAGCTCTCCGAGCAGGCCACCATTCCCGTCGTGACCACGCTCCAAGGTCTTGGAAGCTTTGACGAAACCCACCCTCATTCGCTCCACATGCTGGGAATGCACGGCTCGGCCTACGCCAACCTGGCCATCCAGGATGCCGATCTGATCATTGCCCTTGGCGCCCGTTTCGACGATCGTGTTACGGGACGCGTCGACAAATTCGCCCCTCATGCCCGCGCAGCTGCGCTCGAGGGCCGGGGAGGCATCATCCACTTTGAGATCATGCCCAAGAACATAAATAAGGTCGTCCAGGCCACTTGCGCCATCGAGGGAGACGTCATCAGCAATCTTGCTCGCGTCATTGACCACATTCTGCCTGCGGGCGAGCAGCCAGACCGCTCGGCGTGGCTGGCAAAGGTGCACGACTGGAAGGCGCGCTACCCGTTCACCTATGTGCCCTCGGACCCTTCCAAGAATGAGCTCATGAAGCCTCAAGAGGTCATTGAGGCTCTCGACGCTGCGATCGAGTCGCGCGGCCTCAAAGAGAACACGATCATCTCCACCGGTGTAGGCCAGCACCAGATGTGGGCTGCCCAGCACTACCGCTGGCGATACCCGCGCACCTGGGTCTCCTCGGGTGGTCTCGGCACCATGGGTTACGGTCTTCCCTCGGCCGTCGGTGCCAAGGTGGCCGCGCCTGAGAAGATTGTGGTCGACATTGACGGCGACGCGTCGTTCTCGATGACTGCGATGGAGCTGGCCACGGCCTCGCAATTCAACGTGGGCGTAAAGGTCCTGCTCCTGAACAACGAGTTCCAAGGGATGGTGCTCCAGTGGCAAGATCTGTTCTACGACCAACGCCGCTCGCACACCAAGATGGTCAACCCAGACTTTGTGAAGCTGGCCGAGGCCATGGGCTGCAAGGCGCTCAAGGTGACCCGCGTCGACGAGCTCGAGGCGGCGATGAAGGAGTTTATCGATTATGACAACAACAAGCCGATCCTGCTCGAGGCGTTTGTTACCTCGGACGAGCATTGCTTCCCGATGGTGCCTGCGGGCAAAGCTCTCCACGAGCAGGTACTCCACCCTCTCCTCACGTGAGTTGTGCCTCAGCCCGCTAGCGGAGCAATGACTGCGCATTGAGAAATTGTGACTGACCTTGACGCGCCCATTTTGATCTCAAACCAGAAAAAAGCCCTGAGTTGGGCAAAAACGAAGTCTTTCGTTCATGGCCAATCGTGATGACTTTACCTTACTGCAATCTTCACGTCGAGTCTTCTTCTGGGGTTCCTTGTTCCTCCTTCCCCCTTTTCTTTCCTATCTTTTCCTCTTGTCCCACTCCATCTTTCAGGCATTGTCCCGTCCATGTGAGAAATCTGATCTTTCCAAAAGCGCGGAATACCAAGGACGAGGGTCATGCGGACTGTGCGAGCAGGAGTTTGGCACATCTGTTCGGGCAAGATGCGGGAGCTGCTTCACAACGCGCTGCGAGTGACACAAGAGAGCTGGGCATGTCATTGCGGGATCTGCAGCACGAGTCTAACCTTGTTCCCCCTGTCCGGCACAGCGTCAAGAGCGAATAATAATGAATGGTCCGGTCGGGGATGTGCACCTCAGAGGTTGAACCTGTTCAATGCGCGCAGCTTTTTGTGTCCCGTCGCTGCGTTAAGCGAAGTGAACTGAAGCCGGTCATGGCACGCACGATCAGTCGGTGTGGCAGAAGGTACTGACGGCTTTTAAGCTTTCACGTCCCGCCTTGGGTTGGGATGGACAGGGCAGCCACAGAGGGAATAACGCGCAGACTACCCAGGGCTCCGTAGGCAGGCCAGCTCACATCCTCGCCCCGTGCCGATGTCCGAATACACACCAGGGCTTGTCTGTATGTAGACGCCAGCATGTCATGTTGAGATTACCCTGTCATCGCCACGACCGCCAATGGTTGTTGTGCCAGCAGTATCAGCTGAGTGGCCGCGCTCTGAGGCTGGATGGAGGTGTCGGATCCAAGTGCACGGTCGCTCGGTTCTATTTGCTCCACAGGCCACTACAGTATATCGTACTCTGTGCCTTGAAACTTTGGCCCCGCCTCACCAGCCGCACTCGAACTCGTTCACGGCGAAATCTGCTACAGCTGCTCGGCAGGCGGGTGCGGGGGCCTGCCCATGGGTGCTTGACAGATCGAACCACCATGATGGGTGATCCTTCTCACACCGCCCTGCAGATCTCGGCCCCCCCACACAGCCCAAATTATTTTACACTTTGTCGTGCATGCAGCATGTAGTCTCGCGTAAGAAGTCTGGATGGATGCCGTTTCATGAAAGATCCAACAAAAGCGCACAAGGAGAGAGCGAGTTCAGGGGAAAAGAAGGTGGCCGTGCCAAGAAAGCCCTTTTTCTGCCGCGGTTTCCTTGTCCAAACCTGCCGTCGTCGCCCCCAAGAGACCCAGAGATGGCATCGCCGTCAAGTCCGACAACTTGGGGTGCTGCTTGCGGGGGAGACTCATGCAGAAGCATCATAATAAGCCACCTTCACGCACCAAGGAACGCTGTTCTTCACTGAGGTCCACCAACTTCCTACATATTTCACTCAACACCATTCCTGAGCAAATTTCACCGTGGGAGAACGGACAAGCTGTGAGGTTTATGGCGAGATGGCAGCAGGACCCTTGCGGCGACGTGTTGCTTCCATCTCCTGTGCACGTTGACCGTCTGAGGAAAGCCAGGCAGTGTGTGATGAGGTTGGGTGAATGCCGGATGTTGCTGCGGTGATGTGAGCTTAGCCAGCAACGGAGCTAAGATGGGAAGTTTTCAGTATGCCGTGTCCAAACCTTCATAGACAAGGAAAGGCCAGGGCGTCACCTCTGCAAGAGCATGGTCCATGGCTCGGGCGGTCATCTCTGGTCATACTAGTACCACGGAGGAGCGCGCATTGCTGGGCTCCAGCTGCAGGCAAAATAATGTCTAGCCTGCCCATCTGACGGGGGACCATGTTGGTAAATTCGAAAACCTTTGGACGCTCGCCCGGTGAACCATGCTGTTGGTTACAGTACCTACTGTACGAGTACTCGCACTCGTGCGTTATAGCTTAAATGCTGAGCAATTGCGCAAAATCAAGAAATTATTCAAAACTCAACAATTGATCAGGGACAAGGTCAAACATCTGGACTCTGAACTCTCGCATGCTGGGAGAACTTCCTGTCTTGTGGGTGAGAGAGAATTATGTAGATCCAGCATCTCCCCGATATCTTCACATCCGGATGCAGTCGACTTTCCAATCCACTGCTTTCAGTGGAGGGGGAGCATGTTCTGCGCGAGGAAATAATTGGAGCATTTGCTGGCCCGTGGTTTGCTCCCTGGTTCACCATCTCCAGTCATTCTGAAGCGTTAATCCCAGCTGATGAGTTACGAATGTTTATGAGATGCGCACAGGCCAAACGGCGTGTAAAGAAGACGAGGCCGATTTGTCTGTGCAGAATAATGAGAGCAGGAAGATCGATCCAGCGGGAAGTTACGCAGGGCGTCCATGATTCATCTGTAGACCAGAAGTGGGCGCTGGCATTCGAACGGGGCTGCGGCCGGGAGGTTGTGGAGTCATTATTGAGAGAGGTGTGGAACCAAGCCTGGCCAGAAAAACGGTGAGGTTCTCGGAATCGCGCGCGCGCGCAAAGTCAAAGGATGGAATCTTCTCCTCAGGGTGAATGTCATACACTCTCTCTCACCAATACATGTATGTATCGTGGACGAGGTCTTCTGCTTACTTGCTCCCGCGTTACGATGCTGCCTCAGAGATTTGATTCGAAGGAGTGAAGGGTGTTGATGAGTCCTCATGCAGAGGAATCCATCGGTGTGTTAGAGCGACCAAGAAGACGGGCACCAGTAGCCCAATTTACCAAGGAAAAGCGAGTCTGGAAGATGGAAGCTGAGAGGATTTCCATGGTCAAAGTAGAATTCGTTTACTTTGGGAGCCTCGCCAATTATTGACCCCGTCCGCCCGCTCTCCCGCCTGTGGCCTCCCCCCTCCCCCGTCGCGGCGCCCTCTCTTTCTCGTCTCTCTCCTCCCTTCCGTCTGCTCCCAGTCGCATCTCTCTCAACATCATCCCCAACGCATGCTGAGAGAGCTGTGCCGTGCCCACTCGTCGCGAGCACCTCCAGCCTGCCTTGCTGTCACATACTCCTTTACCCCTGCACTGCTCACCTAACCCCGCCCCCATCTTATTACACATCTATCCCGTCTTCCACCTGCGAATCGATCGTCTCCAGCATTCACCCAAGATCAACAACACCCTTCTTCAAGGTCGACCGCTGATCCTGCCTCGCAGGGCCATAAGCCCAGTCGGCTTTCCGCCTCTTACTCTCCTTGCGACAAAGCGACCCACGGTGTTCAGCCGTAGCTCATCCTGGTCTCAAGTTCGGCCATCATCAACTTGCGCAGGAACACCAGCCCCACAGCAAACGAAACAGACTCTCAGGACAACTTGAGCATACAGAACCTGGAGTTGCCAAACGGAGCTCACCTCGACAAGGCGAAATAATGTCCAGCGCTGCTCCTTCAACCGCACGGAACTCAGCAGCATCATCGTCATCATCGTCCCAGCAACAGAGGAGAATCGCCGCCGTCGCAGTCGCAGCATACGTGAACCCTCCTCCACCTCCCTCCGCTTCGCAGGCCAGTCTTGCTCCACCCCCCTCTGCTAGCAGACGCTCCGTCAGTCCGGGCGAGCTCAAGAGACCGCTCTCGCCGCCTCCGTCCAGCTCGAATCGAAACTCACAACATCAACGCTCATCTTCATTACACTCTCAACATAGTCACCGGCAACGGACTTCCCACGGACACAGCTCACATCATTATCACCCATACGCCTCCTCGTCTTCGTCATCATCGTCATCTGTACTCTCACACTCATCAGCATACAACAGCGCCCACCACGGCCACGACTACCGGAGCAGTATCAACCACCACAGCAACAGCTCTACTGCTCCTTCTTCTTCTTCGCACGCATACATTTATCACCCACTCACCTCGGCTTCGTCCTCGTCCTCTTCCTTTTCACTTTCGTCGGGCTCGTCATCGCGCAGTCATCCCAGCCCTGCGACCTCGATTAGCAGCGCCTCCACCTCTAGTCTCCGGACCCCACCCGATCTCCATCTGAACCCCAGCATCAGCGTAGTCGGAGTGACAGGCTCGACAGTACTACTCAATCCAGCTGCCGCCGTTGGCCTACTTGAGAAGGACAAGCAATATCAGCTTCTGCACCCAAACCAGCAGTCCAAGCCCTCCAAACCCGCAGCTCGGTGAGTTCCAGTGCGGTGTATGCTGCTGCTTCCATGCGCAGCCGGGCAGCTTTGACGCTTGGGGGAACACATGATGCTCAATGATTTGAATTCTGGCCTGGATCCAGTACCTTATCCATGGACGCAATCAAGGAGCGCCTGAAGGTGAGTTTGCGATGTCAATCTTCCACAGTCTCGATCTCCCCAGAGTCCTCTCCCGTTCTTTCCCCTCCTTGGGATCTTCTTCCCACCGCCAAAGCCCAGCCTCAGAGCCATCGTTGGCTCAGGACCACGCGAGGGCGTTCTGGCCTGTGCCTGGTTCAGAATTTTCCGTTGCGATTGTTGCGGAAACGTGAACCCAAATATTTTAGGTTTGCGCTGGTTGCCCTCTCCCTGCGACCTGGGTTGGGTCTGACATCAGACGTGATCGGCCAAGGCGGGCGCCCCTCCCCCTCTGCCCTTGCCCCTCCTGACTCGGGCATCCTCGTCACTTTCCTCGTTGCTTTGGGCTTTGGCTCCGTCGCTATTGCGCCCATTGTGGTCTTCTCCTGGGATTGGCCACGCCGTTGATTGCGCATGGAATTGGCTCCGCAACGGACCTCCTGCAAGAGCGGGTTTTGGGGGCGCGCGTCTCGGATAAACTCAGGCACGGCGGTTTCACAAACCTTACCCGGCCGAGCAACCTTAATTTCTTGAACTTAATCACCGGCATGCAGTCCTCCCTTCATCCTCCATCTCTCTCTGCCTAGTATTTGACCTTGGACAACTGACCAATCCTCACTGTCTGTGTTGCTCGTGATGGATCCATACAGCTCATCGATTCGCTAGGCCAAGGGCAAGGTGCGAACATCAGAGACTCGCTGCCACGGGCGCCGCACGGCAGGAACGGGACCAAGATCAGCCCAGAGATCAAGCTCTCGGGTGAAGCAAAACCTACTCTCAATCACATTGCGAGCAGCGGCAGCTTGACCGCCAGGACTGAGCCATCTATGAAGTCCGGCATCAAGACGGGCTCGTCTAATCGACCCAGACCCTCGCCTGATAGATTACGAAAGCACCAATCATATGACGACTCAGCTGCCTCCGTCCGGAAACGCAAGTCTCAGCGCGAAGAATCTGACTCGGAAAGCGCTCACGTCGTGAAGAAGTCCAAGAGCTCGACCTCGTCTTCCGCGTCTTCTCTGTCCCGATCCATCTCCCGGACGCCACCTGCACAGGAGGCAGACCTCCTTCCCATCAAGGAATGGACGGTGGAAAGTCTCCAGAAAGCCGCGAAAGCCTTCAAGGAACGCGGACGGAAACTGAAACACGCAGGCGATGCGCGAGTGCGCTCAAATACAAGCTTGAGCTCACAAGTCAATGCCCGAACCGGTCGGACAGGCAAGCAGGAGGCTAGCGAGATCGCCGCTTTGGAACACATGGATGCCATCTTGCACTTCGTCTACAGCTTCTGGTGCGAAGACCAAGCTCATGCGCTCAAAGCCCGCAACGGTACCCCTTCCTCCGTCACTTCGAACCCAAACAACTGGGCGTCGCTGTTCCCATTCTTAGAATTCACCGCCAAGTTTCATCCTCGGGTGGGGTGGACTCACCTGGCCGGTTTCACCAAGCTGGTGGAAGCAATGATTCGGCAGCTTTTGGTCTCGCACGAACAGCGCCAGACAAACTCCCGGATCGCAAAGTTGAATGCGAATGCGCGGGTCAATCTGACCGCGGTGCTAGAGGGCAAGGCGGGCAATGATGTCGACATGGAAGACGAAGCCCCACCGACACCGGGCGGACCCGAGACCCAGCCGGGCTCGGAACAAGCGTCAAGTGGACATCGTGGGGACGATTCGACAGCTTCGAACAGGCTAGGAAGCCATCACGCTCATGACCACGCAGGAGACAAGGCAGCGATGGAAGCCCACTTGAAAGAGCTCAACGAGCTGACTCAGAGCATTGCACGCTCGACCAAGGAGGCGGACCGCGTGTCAAACATGTTCACCGAGGCTCGGTCCGAGCTGTCGTACACCGTCTTGCGAGAGCATTTTCCCTTGACGTGGGCTGCTTGCATCGCTTCCGACCTCGACTCGGCCTCGTCGGCCCTTCATGTTGATCCCGATGAAGCGATCGCATTTGGCTCCGAGGGCCGCATCAGCCTGGCGCGGTTTGCGTGGCCCATCGAGTTTAACTCGAGCTTGTCGCATGTGGTCTGCTTTGGACGGGCTCTGGTTGCCGAGCTGGCGAGGAGCAAGAAGGTAAACTACACGCCTGAACCTGTGATGTCGGCCTCGGCAATCTGATCGTCATGAGAGGCGCGAGACAGGATCATCCCCACACAGTCCGTTGACGGAACCAGTCCGTATTTGTGGTCAGGATGCCTGTTGCGGTCGTCCGCAACTCTACTCTACAAGCTGCCGTCGGCGTATTTCGAAACGCTTCGGAAGGATGCCGGATCTCGACCGCTTGACTACAACGACGCCCGTAATGCACGCTTTCCAACATTATCGATCTCGTCCGATTTCTCTCGAAGAAAGGATCCGGTACTTTTTCATAGTCCTTCAAATACATCTCGGCATTCAAGACATTCTAGAACTCAGGCAATATCCTTTTTTTTCCCCAACCATTCCGGCTCCCGAATTCCTACTGGCGGTCCACCGATCTTCATTCATCTTCCCAACGTGCTATGGATTTCCCCAAAAAGTTCAAGTTCCTGCTTTCATCTGGGAACTCCCCTATCCAAACCATCCGAGCTCGCTGCTACACCAATTCTCGGTGGCATCTCCTGTTCTCTGTATTCTGTCCAGCCCATATTTTCAATCGAACGCGTAGTGATGTCTGGCTTTCGGTCGATCTGTCATTTGCATGTGTCTGATGAGCACCAAAGCACAATAACTTGCTAGTGTACTCATATAATGGGTGGCGAGCAGGCTTGCTACAAATGATACGCTACAAGGCACCCGTGGTTGTTTCTTTCTCCTGGGCCCGGCCATGCCGGACCCCATCTTTTGATCACTGTACTCTGGGGACAGCCTTGCGCTGAATCTTCTTCTTCGACCCTCCTGGCGTTAGCGGGGTCGGAGGCGATGAGACCATCGATGATGAATCAGCTGTCTCGGCGTCGGGGTAGGTCGCGAATTGAGCCTCTGGATCTGGCGTGCTCGGTTCCGAGGTCGGTAGAATGATAGATTCCTTCGACAGAGCCGGGACGTGACCTTTTGCCCTGGGTGGACGTCCTCGTGGCGGTCGTGAGGGAGGAGCGACAGCAGGCGTACTCGGGGACTCGGCACTCTGCTCCGCCTCGGGGGACGGTTCCGACACGGTTGGTGCCTCCCCGTTTGGCGCCTCTGCAGTGTTCGTCGGATCCGTTGCTTCTTCCGCGGTCGTGGTTGGCGTTGCTTCCTCATCTGCCTTGTTCACTGTTGGAGCTGAGGGCGGAGTGGGTGCCGCGCCCTTGCGGCCACGATTACGGTTTCGTGCGGGCCGGGTTGGATTTGGACTGAGAGTTGGAAGAGGGCTCCGAGCATCTACCATGGGCGTATTCGGTCCAGATGTGACAGATTCGCCCTCTTTCACTCCATTCGTTGTGATGAACTCGCCCTGGCTAGGTGTTGGTGTGTTCTCGTCAGTGGCGGTGTCTGGGTTTTCTTTCTGGCCCTCGGATGCGGATTCAGCGGCAACCCCTTCCGTTTCAGACACAGTATCATCGATCTGCTTCATGGGCGAACCCAGAACGGCAGTCTCCTCCACAGTGGGAGTACGGACCTCGGCATCATCCGTCACGAGCAGTGAAGGCTCGATGGTGGGCAGCTGTAGTTGTGTGTCAGATGCCAGCTGCTTCGAAACAGCCGCATCAAGGCCTTCAGCTGCGTTCTCAGCACTTTCCGAAGTCCCTTCGTGATCGGTCGACGCGTTTCGATCCTCCTCAGACAAAGCGCTGGCGAAGCTGGAGGTACTTCTGAGTGATTGGGCGGGTGATTCGGGCCGACTGAGTCCGAGAACGTCTCTCAGACGATCGTGCGATGTCTGCTCTTCCGCCGCGTCGGCATCATCAGATCTCTGCAATGCAGCGACCTCCGGCTTTGGTTCGTCATTTTGATCCACTTGCACGTCCTCATCGATGTCGATCACTTTCGATTCGTCGACTTCGTCACTTGCTGAAGCGTCCTCGGCTTTTGGACTGCCAGGCTGAGACGCAGATCGTTCCGGGATTGGAGCGTCCTTCGAGACTTGCTCATCATGCCCGTCCTCGGGTAAAGCCTCGTCAAACTCACTCAACGACTGTGAGAAGGAAACGAAGCTCTGTATCGTGGCTGACTCAGGGAGACCAATTTGATTCGCCTCGACGGCTGCTTTCCCCGGACTTCCAACTTTCAGTTCGACATCTTGCTGTTGCGCTTCGTCTCTTGCTTCTGTCGCCTCCGTGGCTCCGATCATTGGTGAGGTTGTTCTGCTTTCGGACGTCCCATTATCCAAACTAGACGTATCAATCGACGCGCTCTTCTCCTCTGCCGCCTCTGCAAATGAATGTTCCTCCGCATGGTCTTCATCGAGGCTTCTGGATGTGTCCTCAGATGTTTTGGGTTGCTCGAGTCGAGTGACTGCGGATAGCTCCTCGCTCAAGGACAGAATGTTCACGTCTGTTGCTTCTCCATGCGAGGTCGAGCTGGCGGACTCGTTCAGTGAAAGCGAATCGGCGCTCGTGCTTGGTTCTGGAAGTGAGGATGATTTGGGCGTATGCGATCCCTGCTGCTCTGGGGATAATTGGGAAGTTTTGGGCCAATTTGATCCCGACGAGTCATTGTGGTCGCCGTCATCAGCCGTAGTTACCGGTTCCAAGTCATATGCTTCTCTAGAACTAGAGTCTTCCACGCTCATAGAACGGTACTGAGAGGCTTCCGGATCCAGAATGACAGTTGTGTCTTGAGCGCCATCCGTCGATTCGTTTTCTACGTCTGCTTCCTCCTCATCAGTGCCTTGATAGCTAGATGCACTGGAGGCGGCATATTCTGATGTCGAGCTGGCATTTGAAGGAACAGGATCTTCGGCATTAGATGTTGCGTCAATTGGCGTGGATTCGCTTTGAGCGTGGTGCGATGTGGTTTGCGCCTCTGTATGCGTCGCTAGTTCGGCAGCTGAAGAAGTGGTGGGTGGGTTATCGTCATCGTGTTCTTCCTTCTCGGTGATGGGACGGGCGAGGTTGGAGAGAAGTAGGCTGAATCTGTCTTGTGGCCCCCGGCTTTGTCTTTTCCCTTGGGTTTCGGGCAGGTCTGCTCCTGAACTGAGCTGGTTGGTGAAAGCATCGTCTTCATCTTCTACCTCTGAGTCCTCGTATAGATCCGAGGGGATCAGATCCTCCTTCACGCTCTCCGCCTCGCTTTCCGACTCAAGACCGCCTCCTTGGACCTCTGCTTCCGTAACGACCGGATCTTCCCAACCAAGATCCAATATTCGTGGCTGTTCGACAGCTTGGTCCGAAATCTGGTCTTTGTTGCGCTCTGACGCTCGATTGTCTTCTAATGGCTGCCCATTCTCTTCCAAAGACGATCCGAGACCGATTTGTCCCGCGAGAGACTGCGAAGTGGCCGAGGAAATCATGACGGATGGGATAACAGGAGCTGGTGGGGGAGAGGACAGGTTCACTTCGGACAAATCGCTGCGGGCGGTCACGGGCGGATCAGGAAGGTCGGCCAATCTGGAGAATTCTGTGCGACGAGGTGTTACGTCTTCGTCTAGAGGTACTGGAGGTAGGGAGATCGGCGAGGCCAGAGGATCTGAGACGACTTGCTCGGTGTGACCTGCGCTTGTCGTCTCCTTGAGAGGCAAGGGAGGCAGGGTCTCCTTTTCCTGCTCCAAGAGAGGAGACGAGCGTGGAGTGAAGCGTCCAGAAGCACGGTGTGAGAATCGACTGAAGACCGATGGGTGTCGGGGAGGGGGCGGCATCGATCGAATGCGCTCCCTTTCCTCCCGTTCTAGGCGGAGATCCTCCTCGTCTTGCACGCCGGCCTCTTCGAGGGCTTCGAGCTCGGCGGGAGTCGGTGGGAGTCGAAGCCTCTCTCCCTCCATGAGCACAGGTTCGCTGTCGGCTTCGATTAGTCTTTGAGTGAGTTCCGAGCGAGGCAAGTTGACCACATCGGCGCGAGACTTGGCCAGGGAGGTTGGACCGAAGCTGAAGGTCGAGGTCGTATTGGATGAGGAGGAGGAAGGCCGGGCAGAGTTGCGGAACGGTGAGGAGGTGCTGGCCCAGGAGCTGAAGGATGTGCCCCATTCTCTCCACGAGGTTCTCCTTTGCGTGCTGCCGCTCTCGCTGCCGTCGGGCGTTGCAGCATTCATCCCGGGCGATGAAGGAACAGAGCCGACTGAACCTGTGCGCGAGCTTGCAATTGCAGCTGCCATACCTTGCTGCGAGCCTGGGCCAGTGGGCAGGAGCCAATCCCTGATGCTGTTGAGCAGTGGTGAGCCTCTACCTTCATGTTCCTGTCCAAGACGAGCTCCAAACTTTGGAACGCTTCACCTCGGAGCCTTGCAGGTATACGAGCAGCATCCTCATCAATCAGCATGAGCAAGAGCGAGCAAGCTCGATTCTTTGCTCAGAGTCCTTCCTAGTCGGAGTCTCAAGCCATGAGCATTGCTATATTTGGCTAGCTTGCATTGGCAGTCATCAAGCATTTGGTAGACAAGTCAAAGAGGAAGAAGAAGACCAACACGGTCTGAACTGAGGAAACTGGCGTTTTCACTTGGACGCCGTCGGTCGGATGTGGTTGGCCCTAAACACAGTGTGCCTATCTCCTGGGGCGAGAATCGTGACGTTCATTTGATTGAAAGATGAAGAAAGAAAATCCAGCGAGTTGCAGGTAGGAGAATGCTGCCGAAAGTCGATATTGCATGAAAGGCATCTGGTTGCGCATTTCTCCACGGCTGTTGACTGAATGACGAAGAAATGATGCGGATATGAAGATGTGTGGCAGCAAGGCAGTTGAGTCGAGGTGGTGATGTTGTGCTGTAGACGAAGCTGGCTGCTTGACCCTCTTTTGAAGGTCACTGCCGTTTGAAGTGACGCGGTGCTTGGATGTGTCTCGAAGATCTGGGAGGCGGATAGCGGCCGAGGGATGTCGAGCGTTACTTATATCCAGATAATTTGCGGAACGCGAGGGCGCAGAGGATCAGTTACGTGCCTTCAGTATCGCGGTCCAGCTGCGAAGGGCCCTGGATCCAGTCCACGGTTGTCACGTCCTGGCGGTTGTGAGAACGCCGTATCGAGGTCCCATGGCCCGTGAGAAATGTTGAGACTCTGAGGCGGCTGAAGCCAGCCACTCAGTGGAGCCCGACCGCCAGCATTGGAGGGGCCATGGCCATTCAAAGTTTGTGCAGCAAGATGTTGAGGCGGAATCGGAGACAGAACGCCGGATCCAACTGCCTGCTCTGGCGACATCGAAAACTGATCCATGCCCGGTGGCTGCAGCTGCGAGGTGCCTGGTCCAGCGCCAAAGTTGGAGCCCCCCATCGACGCACCATTGAGTGGCAGATTAGGCGGGTACAGCTGAGGCTGCAACTGCATCTGTGCCATGAGCGACTGCATCTCCGCCGAATCGTTTGGACCACCCCGACTGTTGCTCGGATGCTGACCTGGCAGGGCATGAGACAGACCTGGCGTCACCGGCGATTGTGGCAACATTCCTATGTTAGCCAGATGTTGGAGGGCGATCGGATCTCCAGCATTGGCAGCAGCCAGGAGCTGAGCCGGAATCACGGGCCGAGTCGGTGGTGTGATGCTCGTCAGATTGTTGAGGACGGGAACACCGCTTCGGCCAGCACCCATGCGCGCGAAGCCCGGGCCCGTTGGAGCACCAGCTTGGGGCCCGGAAGCACTACCTGGTCTCGGTTGGTGCACTGGACCCGCATGAGGTTGAAGTGGCGCTTGCAGAGTCGCCGTGCTTGCGGGCAATGCGTCTGTCATCTGTACCTCTTCGAGCAGCTTTCTATGAGCAGCGATGCCAACAAGACGGTGCTTGACAATCAGCTTGCGGATTACCTCGACGTAGCGAGGCTTGTCAAGTTGTCCGTCGGTGCGTGAAGCCTCGACGGTCGAGCTGGACAAAATTTTGGCGAGGAATTGTGATCCATGGGACTGATCAAACCAATTCAAAATAAGTGAGTCACGCAAGGTCATCATACACTGACAGAGTTTTCACCCACCTGATCAAGCAAAATCTCTTCCAATGTACCAAGTTCTTTACCCGCCTTGGGCGATTGAGGCAGCTCGTTGGGAACGGTGTCCTTTTGAGACTCATTTGGCTTGCCGAACAAGGCATCCAAGAGCAGTCTTGAAGCAACTGGATCCGCTCGCTGGTTGATCAGCCGCTGTACCGTCAGATTCGCGAGCTTGTGGGTGCCGAGTTGAGCAAGATGGGGAGCGAAGCGAGGGGCCAGCAGACGGTACCTGGCAGGCAGCCCAGAGGTGTCAAGCAGCCAAGTCAGCAGCAGCGCTCCGTTGGAATTGGTCGACAGCGGAACGGCGTGGAGTATGATGGCACTGGCAACACGTTTGATTTGTCGCCGGGAAACGTGGCTGCTGTTCTCGAGGCATGCACGCATACTGCGAGCCCCGAATCGGCCCTGAGCGACCTCCCAAATGCGATCCACGATCGCATCGAAGACGAAGTCTGACGCGGGACATCGGAACGGCAACACGCACTGTACCACGTAATTGCCGTACTGATCGAGCATCAAAGGCGGAACGTAAGGGCGCAGATGTTGAGCGATCAGTTCCATTTGCTTTGGCTCGCGACAGCAATCGATGATCTTTTGGGCGGACCAAGTTCCATTTTTGTGGATGCCAAGCATCGCCAGGTGTGGTGCCAGGTGCTCAAGCATCGTGAACTTGCACGACTCCGAAGCCCGCTCAAAGAACTTCTGTACCGCCGTATTGCCGATGTAGTCAGCTGCGAGATCGACGATGTCCTTCATGTACTCGTTCGCAAGGTTGTCGACTTCGGCCGTGGAGAAGTTTGGACTGTCCATAAGCCGTCGGATCTCGCGGAGACGATTTGCATCGAAGCGCCGATTCTTGCACACCTCTGCGACCAAGGGAATCGTCGTGTAGTAGGTGGCCAGCGGCCGTACCTGCGACACAGCTTCCACATCTGTCTGTCGCTGTTGGGGAGGGTCATTGACGCTGAGCTCCTCCATCAGCAATTGCAAATCGGTGACCGAGGCCCTAGGTTGCAGATGGGGTGGCAAGGTAACACCGCCTTTCTCATTGCTCGGCGCGACGGCACTGCCGCTTCTGACGGAAACCGAAGTCTGCGTGATGGTCGCTGTTGCATCTGGTGCCGGTTGATGCTGTTCCGGCGACTCTTGCAAAGCCTCCGCCATCTGCTCCCCCGTCTGATCCACTTGCTTCTGTTGCAAGAGATTGACGATGAGGTTGCTCCGGTAGTTCTCGATGTATCCCGAATTCAGCTGTTGTTCACCGGAAATGCCGTTTGCACCTTGAAGCTGAGTAAGAGCGTCCACGGTCGACTGTGGGTACGCCGGAATGCCTTCCAACGCCGCAGAGGCCTCGTCCAAAGTAGCAAATTCCTCGATGTTGCGAGTCGGAACCTTAGCGTATCCAATCCGGATGGCGCCATTATCCGAGCCCAAGAAATCGCGTCCATGCAACGTGTTTCGCGCTTGAATTGCGTCGTCGACGCGCTCGAAGTTGATGAATCCACAATTTTTGTGAGTCAGAACTCGGACAGATTCGACTGGTCCAAATGGCTGGAAAATCGTGAGGAGTCTGGCTTGAGTCGTTGTATTAGGGATTGATCCAATCCATAAAGCTCGAGTCGGAAGGCTATTCTCAGAGGCAATGCCATCAGGACCCAGCAGGTCATTGAGACTCGCACCGATGCCGTTCATGTTGTCTGAAGTAGGATTATTGGGCTGGGCCACACCTGGGGCTGAGTCCACCTTTCCGTACCCGATACGGACCTGGCCATTCGGTCCGGTGCCTCCGGTGCGAGGAAGACCACTGGGACTGATGGGTGCGTCTACCAAGTTGAGGCGTCCACCGAGCCTGACCAGCACATCTTCGCGTGCTCGTATAGCATCTTCCAGATCTATGAAGTTTACGAAGCCACATTCCTAGAACATAACACACCAGTTCAGCATCACGAAAGTGGTCCCGCACCCCCAGCGCGCCACTCACCTTTTCCGGAAGCAGTCTCACGCTTTCCACAGCTCCATACGGTGCAAATGCTTTCATCAGCTCTTGACCTGTCACGTTTGGATCGAGATTGCCGATCCAAAGTGAGCGAGTCGGAGTTTGCTGGCTGCTAGGTGTGCTCCCATGCACATGAACATTGCGAAGAGAATCACCGTTCATGTTTGCGGCACCGAGTCCAGGACCAGTGAGATTGGTATCCGTGGCGGAAGCGAGGAAGCGATCAGCTGAGGTCAGAGCTGCCGTGGTAGCAGCCCTGGGCCTTGATTGGGAGATGTTCCCAAGATTTGCCCCACCTCCAGGAGGACCGAGATGAGCGTTTTCGGGCCCAGTAGCGTTTCCAGAAAATGTCGACGCATTACTGTTGCTTCTCGAGGCTCGAGCACTGTGGTCGGGCTGAGGGGGCAGCAGGCTTCTGGCTGTGTCACCAGTGACTCTGATAGCAGAACCTAGAGCATCGGTCATGAATGTACCGCCAAAGTCGGTTCGGCCAAATCCATGGGAGTCTGCAGTCGCTGGTCGTGGCATAGTGTTTCGAGTTCGGCCAACAGAAGCAGTATAACGCTCGCGCCCTGCTCCCTCGCCTACATTCTGAGCTGAGCTGTTTGTGTCTGTTGCGGTAGAGTTCCTCGATGTTGCCTTCACGATCGCGCTAACTCTCAGCATCTCTTGCTCGGTTCTGTATCGGGACAGCCCCGCAGAGGCAGGTCCAAAGGGTGCATTTAGTCCAGCTCCAACTCCCGTTCCCACCGCAAGCGTGCCAGATCGAGCCCTGTGGGCTGGTGCAAGTGGGGCAGTCTGACCGTAGTGATCTTGATTCGCCAGCATGCCAGACGTCTCGACAAGCTGTGCACCCTCTCGCGCAAGTTGACCGTCGGGTGAAGACCAATTCCCTGCTCTATCGAGAGCCGACTGGCGAAGGGCAGCATAGGATGCGACCGCCATCGCAAGTGCACCATCACCAAGACCGAAGCCAGCGCCGGAAGAAGCCGTGGCAGCTCGAGCACGGGGGCTTGCTGTAGCGTTGGAGCGACCAAAGGGCAAAAATTCCGCAATCGCAGCATTCTGACCCTGCGACAACTGCATCTGGGACAACGTGTTGTTCGTGCATCCGAAACCATCGTCATCGCGGGCAAGCAGATCCTGCGCTTGCGAAAGGCCACCAGGCGCTCCAGATGGCGTCGTATATGAGTGCAATAAGGCGGGTCGACTGGCCTGGTTTTGAGCCGTAGATGGCAGTCCGCCAAGGTAAGATCCCAGGTTCAAAGCTCGCTGATTCTGCTCGGACAAATTTGTCTGCCCGAAGGCATCGAGGGCGGATGCAGTCGCCGCCGCGCCGGCTCCACTTTGACCTGCCGATATCGCACTGTGCCCACCTGACCAAGCGTCTGAAGCATTGAACGGAAGTCCTGTCCGTCCCGGCAGCAAACCAAGTCTTGCAGCTACTTCAACAAATGCCACCGGATCATAGCCGTGCTGCACAGCATAAGTATGCAGCATCTGTGCCGGATCATCCGTGGGACTGAAGGTGTTCCGCATCTCTTGATCCACTCGAGACCCCGGGAGATTCGGATAACCTCCGGCGCCGTGAATCTGGGAACCAAATGCAGTACTGGCATCCCGATGAGCCTCATTTGCAAAAGCATCAAGGCTGTTACCGTGGAGGTGTCCGTAGCCGTCATTCAATGCGCTGCCTTGTCCACCTGAAGAACAGAAAGAATTTTGAGCAGCATGCGCTTCAAAATGTTGTTTTGCAATGATGAACATACCTATGCTTATCGCCCTTGGCCTATTAGCAGCAGCGGGTTTCGTCGCATCAGCATGACCCTGTGAGGCGCCATAGTCAGCATAGGCCACTGTCGACGCATCGACGGAGTTTGGCATGACATCTCGTCGTTCATCCGCATTCTCCCCAGCAATTGTCGCTTGAGCAAGCTGCTGATATCTCAGCAAATGCTCAATCTCGGCCGCTCTCGTACCGAAGCCAGCAGTATCTGCCAACGCAGATCTTGCATCCCGGTCTACGAGGCCTTCAAGCGGACTGTATGCCGAGTGGATGGGTTGCGAGTGTGGATTAGGATGGGCGAGAGTCAGTGCTCGACCTCGGGTGAGTGAGGGTCCCATGGTGGAGTTTGTTGTTGGGCTCATGCCGTTGCCTGATGATGCGGTGCGAAGGCCGGCTCCGATCCGAGACAAGAAAGGCGGTTGGGTCTGCGTCGGATCAGCAGGGGTAGCGCCACCTGACCCACTACCCGACTGTGCATAGTGGCTCTCGGAAGCGTTCAGCAAGGTTGTGTGTAGCGGTTGCAGTGGCATATGGGAAGACATTCTGGCAGATGGGGATGTAGCTTGGTGAGCTCGTCCCGGTGCGCCGATGTCCACACCGAAGAGGGTCACGCTCGAGCCAGCGCCCCAGCCTGCGCCTGGATTTGAAGTCGAAGTTGGGAGGGAGGTTAAGAAAGGGGTAGCAGCAGAAGCCGTGGAAGGTCTTGCGCGTGACCTGGGAGCAGCTCCAGCACCCGGCGTGCGAGGTTTGATCTGCTGTGGAGTCTGGTATTGCTGCGCGGAAAGGGTGTCAGATGCTCCAAAAAGACCGTCTCTCCCGAAGAATGATCCCGATATTGATACGTTGTTGGCGCTGGGTGTCGTTGGTCCAGCTAGGCTTGGAGAATGTAGAGCAGAGCTAGGGGCCGTGGCAGCGATTGCTCGCCCGATCAGTCGAGAAGAGGGTGACGGCGGCCGATTCTGCCCAAAAGCGTGGACACTGGACGCTCCAGGTGTGGAGCTGCCGGGCCCAAGAGGAGAAGGCTGGCGTGTGAAAGCTGATCCTGCACCTGGTCCGGAGAGTGAGCTGGTACCGGTGACAATGGTTGTATGCCCTCTGCTACGACCTTGCACGGTAGACGAAGGCACGTTTCCAGAGTCGGGTATTACGGACAATGTGAGATTAGATGGGACCAAGCCCGTTGCTGCGCGGGACCGAGTAGATATCGAGGTACCGGCGCTCGCTGTCGAGGTAGGGGGATTAGCAGCTCCTGCAGAGTCGAAATGGGGGTTCGACGCGGCAGTAGGAGGAGTTGAGGAACTAAAGGGCGAGAATGCGCTTGTGGACAACAGCGTAGCCGATGCAGAACCAAATGGTTGGCCCGATGGGTCGCGCTCCCCTGCAGCTGGATAGAAGACCTGTCTTTGAATGCTGCGTGATCCAGACTCCGACACTCTTGGACGTAAGGGTTCCGGTCGAACTTCGCGCTGAATGTGCGAAAGATTCGATGGGTCGTTCACGTGAGCAGCTGCAGGTAGACTGGAGTCAAAGGCGTCTTCTGTGAATAGGCTGCTGGGCAGAGTCCCTGCGCGAGGTCGGTTGGTGGGGTGGGAGGAAGAAAGGGTGCTGCTGCGCGCAGGTGTGTCGGCTTGCGCTTGAGGTCTGGGAGTGAGGAAGGAGGCAAAAGCCGAACCCTGCGGCACAAAAGGAGATGTGGACGAAGATGAAGGTGGTGCAAGGGTATGGTGGGGAAGGGGGGATATGGAAGAGGGCGAAGACTGGTCCTTCTTATGAGAAAGTTGCTGTGGTGAAGACGCAGATGGCGGCTGGTTTGATTGAGGTGCGAAGGACGCAGCAGTAGGGCGGGAGGACAGATGTGCCAGTTCTGGTTCGCCTGCGCCGGCTGCAGGAATTCTTTTGAACGGGGGAAATGGATTGCCCGCATGAGTGTAAGGGTCCTGCTGGATCGATTTCACAGCCGACGCATTGCTGGCATCATCAAATGAAATGAAATCTTGAGACGGGACGTCTGAGTTCGAGCCAGATGGCTCCGCCAGGGAACCATGAGGAGGAAGGCCGGCGCGACCAAGGTACACTCGCTGCTGCGCTTGCTGCTGGGATCGCTCGTCACTGGGGACAGTCGGCATGATGGAACGCCAAGTGAGCGAATGGCCAGGTATGAGACGCCTCGCTACTCTCTTGTCTATGAGAGGGGACGGGCTGCACAAGCAGAAGACCCGGAAAGACTAAGCCTTTCTGAAAGGCAAAAAAATGCGCCTGGTCACTTCTCATTTTCTGGCAGATTGAATCGCGACGTCTCTTGACAGCAGCGCGACTCACCTGCGTCTGTATTATATGTACTTTGTCCAAGACTGTAAACGCCAGGAGAACTGGGAGCGGGTGGTCATCCGCACGATGGACTGTGGAAAAGAAGTCTGTGTAAATCAGCGCGCTCGCTGGAGTAGATGTGCTAAGATCTCACCACAAAACTGACTTCTGGCGATGCGCTCCAGGCAGGTGGACGGTCTGACAGCAGCTGTCCGTGCTCAACTCTGGACGACTGGGCTCCCTGCTGCCGATTCACACAGAATGAGGAGAATGAAACGCTGCGTGCGCTGGTCCGATTACAGACTCGTCGAGCTTAGCTTCCGAAGCCCAGAGACTGTTCCCCAAAGGAGCTGGTTGGTAACGGGCCGATGAAAAGGCCGGCCTCGCACGGAGGATTGATGAGGCACAGATGTCGAGTGAGAGAAGGGGTTTCTGACACCACTCGAGTGCCTGTGAGAGGGTATGTACGCTGCGTCAGGAAGAATGATGCTGCTGGAGTCGAGGTGAATGAAGAAAGTAGTGATCAGGCTTTCGACCAACCTCAGCTTGGTCCTCCTTGAGCATGCGAATAGAATTACACAAGTGAGGGCTTGTCTCGTCTCACACATCTGTGCGTTGCACCCACCCTCTGAATACAACTTAGCGCCAGCCACATCCCACGAATTCCCACTCGCAACTTTAAGGACAGCTGAAATTTCAGGCGTCCTGAAGCAGCCTCTGACCTGTCCGTGGTGAGCTCTTGCAGCAACTAGTATGTGCAGGATTGGGGAAAGTTCCGTAACAACCCGCTCGGCGCTCGCATACACACTGCAGCTTCGCGGCAGATCAAATATGTCAGTACGAGTTCCTGAAGTGAACATATGGACAGCTATGAGCTCCATCCTGAACTCCGTCCCTGAGAGAGACTAGAGGGGCAACCTTCTGGGCGCTGCGACATCTACAAGTATGTATCAGCTGCCTCCACTGTATCAGACCCGGCAAGCTTGAATGAAAGCACCTTCCCAAGACAAGTTCATAAAGACCTTGCAATGAGTCCAACACTTCGATATCTGGAAGACTATTGAGGTTGGGAGAGGGCTATGTGTCTTGGGCCAGAGCGACGACGCCGAGATGACCGAGCACGTGACCGTGATTCGATGCTGCGGCTGCAAGGGGCGACAGGTCACAACGACCAGAGGAAGCTCCTGAATCCATCTTCAGCTCTGCTGCACACCGAGTACATATCGTCCCCGCACGTCAAAGGCGCGCAGCGGGAAAGGCTTCTGAAAGGATACTGTAGATGCCCACATGCAGCATGCTGATCAGGTGACGGACCAGGCTATGAATGAATGAGCCAGAACAGGATGTGAGAGAGAGAGAGGTGAGAGCCAATGAATGAGATTCTTCTTAACGCCACATTTGGAGGAACAGTGCTCTAGTGCATCCACCAGGTTGCAAGTGTTGGCATGGCTGCCCGTGCACCTCTCGAGGAAAGCAGGGGTGGGGATGGAGCTCGCTCCCTGCCTTCTGAACGGGAGATAGCGCGACAACCTGCCCATTCGATTGATACGGAGAAGCACCTTTGGTCTTCCAGCTCGCATTCGACATCTTACCTCCTTCAATCTCCTACATACTCTATCTCAACATCATCCTCCTCCCTCCCTCCAATAGCGTGGGCCGTCAAACGCAAGCTTCCGTGTTGTCGCAGCGAGCGTCCACCGAACATCTCGGAGGTCTCTCGCAACATACACGACGATCCGTAGCCTGTAATCTGTTGCTCTACTCACACACCTCGACTCTTCGCTCCTTGATCATCGGCCAGACCAAGCTTTACGCCAGTTCTTCTTCTCTTTCGACCTTCTAGACGTACATATCTGGTTCTGTGTTGTTTCCCAGCTTCTTCTCAGCTTCCTCTACTCTCCACTAGTGATCGTCTCTTCTCGGTCACCGTGAATCCTGGATTTCAACATGGTACGAACGGCAGCAGCGACAGAAATGGTTGCCGGCTCCCCTCCTGCTATCGATGATGCAGGCAGCGTTCTTGCTCCGGCTCTCGCAACGTCAACACCGGCGCATACAACTCGCTCCTCACTACGCTCAGCCACAATAGGACCCGCAACCACAGCGACTGCTTCCCTCGCCGCTTCCACTCCTTCCAACGGAATGACCACCAGACATCGAAGATCTACATCGCAAGCATCGTCCGCATCTTCGTCTTCATCCATCTCATCTATCTCTAGCAGTAATACTTCTAATCATCTCCCTTCAACCTCGAAAGCCACAAAAGCTCATCCCAATGAGTGAGTGATCTCCCATCTACTTCGGGGGAGACTGTGCTCATGCGTCTCAGCCATCTTCCCCTGCGTCCTCTCACATATAGCTCACAACGGACGACGAGGGCATCGGCAGCTATGACCAAGACAGTCTCTCCACTCGCCGGAAGGTTGGACTCAAGCCCGCCTCAGCATCAACGACGCCAATCTGCAGCCCATTCACCGCCAAGCTCAAACTCCTCACTGTCACAGAGACCAAAGGAAGATGCTAGCGGAGCATTGAATGAACCCCAACTTTCTGCCACACCAAGCTCGGACAACAGCCGACCTTCCAACCCACGTTCGAAAGCATCTCCTGCTCTGCACGCCCCGTCTCAACAGCCTAATGCCAAGCTGAGAACATCAGCCAGAGTAAACAGCACGGGGTCGGGCACCACCAGTCCTGCCAGCGCCTCGACTTCCGACACGCGTAGTCAGACTTCATCATCAACTCTTGCGCATGGATCCACAACGTCCACGGTTCCATCTGAGCTCCACAGACATTCGCCCTTCTCTCCCCCTCTGGTGACACCATTCAACACGAACGCCACAGAAGTCAGCGCAACGACAGCACCCCCTCAGCCACCGCCTCAACCGAGCAGGCCAAAGACCAGAACGGTGGCCGAGGCAAGTTCAAGCCTTCAGAATGCCTCCACTCCAAGTCTGCTAAATGCTGCAAACGAGCAACAGCGGATCTTGCCTCCACTCTCACCGTTGTCCTCTGCGCGCGCAGTAGCTGCTCAACTGACCGTCTTGGCCTCAGAAGCAGCGGCTTTGGTACCTACTTTCCCGACCCCTTCCGAAGCTGCGGCCCTAGCTCTGTCTACCATGGACCTGTCCGGCATGGACATCGAGACTCGTCGCAAGCTCCAACGGAAGGAACGCGATCGGGCAAGAAGAGCCGCTCAGGCGGCTGTTCGCAATGCAGAGCGAGCTGCTCGTAAGGCAAAAGAAGCCGAGGAAGAGGTGAAGAAACTCGAGAGAGAAGCAAAGCGGAGACGCATAGCATCCTCCACCTCAGCAGACGGATCTCAGGGCAAGTCGACTTCCCTACTCGAAGAGGATGTCGATCTTGACTCCGAATCCGACGCACCTGTGCATACAGTGTCTACCGCTCGGCGGACGGGCAGTGGTCCGATACGCCATAAAGAAGAATCGCAGGCTCAATCCTTGGCTACAGATTCCCAATCGTTCTATGCAGACGATGACGACGACGACATCGACATGCTGTCGGCCTCATCCCGGTCTCGATTGTCTCAATCCAAAAGACCACGTGTTGGCCCTAGCAAGGCGAAGATCGACACCTTGGACGAGTCTGAGCTCGCCGATGTCTCCATGGCCGACAGTGATCATGTCGACATCGACCATCCTATTAAAAGCAGTAGTGCTTCAGGCACGTCGGCCAATCAGATTTTGGAGAGACAGTCGAGAAGCGGCAGCGCAGCTCACAGATTCCCCAGGAGCCTCACTGCGAATGTCCCGGAAAGGTCAAGGAGCCGTTCCTCAAGTCCTACCGAAGCTTCAGCGTACTTGGCCGCACAGTCGCGAATGATCAGTGACTCATCTCTGCTCGCGGTTCCGCGTCTCGGTTCCGGAACTGCCTCCGATGCATTTCCAACCTCCATCGCTGGGACCTCTGGTGACGTGCTCGCCCCAAAAACACAGCTTTTCAATCCGCTGCTGCAATCTCCTTTACTCCTACCGATCCATTCTTCTCCGATACCTCGTGCGGACGGGAGTGTGGCACTTCACATTCCAATTTCGATTGCCCACGGCAGCGTAAATGTGACACACGATCATCAAAGCGATACTCGCTCAATCAATCTCGGATTCGGCTCGAATGGAATGATGCGAATGATTGGTGGTGTCCGCAAAAATCGAGGTCAATCTTCTCAGATAGCAGCCAGTAGCGCTGCGCCAGAACAGGCCGACGCATCTACCAGCACCTCACAGCGCGAAGCTTCGAGACAATCGGGCAGAATCAATGTGCTCGGCTCTGCGTTCACCCCCACCCAAGGTGGACTGGGGCTCGAGATCGGAGATGCCAAGCAAGCGCCTCCTTCCCCGGTCGGCCCCGCACCTCGGCGACCCCTCACGGAGGATGAACTCGCTCTCGCTCAACTTCAATACCAATACCAGTGCGCATACACTGCCTCTACCGGTGCCAGAAGTGGCTCGCGAAGTCGCAGCATCATTCCCTTGCGGGCTCACGCCGCCGCAGGTGCAGCAGGACTCACTAGAGGCCGGCACGGCCGAACGGAAAATGCTGAATTTTCAGACTCGGACGCAGATATGGAGGGTTCGACTCCACATGCACCCGCTCAGGCGCGCGGGCCCATCTCTGCAGCTGCGATAGCGCTTCGAAGGCAGCGAGCGGGATCGACTTCGAACTCTGTGCGACGAGCTGGTAGCCGACATGCATTCTCCCACCACCATCCTCCATTCTACTTTGGTGGAAGTGCCGCAGCCGACCTGCTAGACGCCGGATATGTCTCTTCGTCTGCGCTCTCAGATGAGGGGGCCAGTGCAAGCGAGAACGAGGACTTCAGCAAAGCAATGCTTCATTTCGACTACGGAAATGCCTCCGTTGACGAACTGGACGGTGTCCATGTGCGAAGAAAGCATCAACAAAAGCAAAAAGCATATCTCAAGAGCGCCGGTTCAGGGGTAACTATAGGTGGTAGCCCTCTGGTCAAGACTCTGGAACGATGCCCACAGGATGACGACGAGGAGGAGCAACGTTGCGGCGTGTCCGAAATCGGCGCAACTGCTCCTAGGACTTCTACACCAGTCAAGATCTCGCCGCCCACCGATATCTTCGGGTCAGGAGCATCTTCTTCAGAATCGTCTGTTACATCTTCGGCGTCCATTGGTGCCGGTGTGAATACTGCGGCAACGACGTTACAGAGCACTCCGATCCAATCTCCAACAGATGGCGAGATGAAGTCTCTACTCGCCCGCGGAACACAGACCCAGATCAATGGCCTTGGATTAGGAGTTGGCCTTGGACTGAGCCTGGAAGTCGAAAAGTCGGCATCGACAAGTTCGCCCTCTCCGACGATATCAGATGTTGGAACGTCCGGGTATTTCAGTCCTGGCGGGCGAGGCTCTCAGAGCTCCGTCTCTTCACTCTCTGGGCTTTCGACGTCGACGGCGGGTACTCAAAAAGGATTGTTAGATGAGAGTGTCCTCAAAGCTGTGCCAGCCTTGTCTTTGGACGGGACGGACCTGCTCAGTCTCGAATCAAGTCGAATCTCAACAGTTGCTCACGGTCCTGGTGGCATCGTGTCGACTCTAGCTGCTCCGATGGACACGAAAGGTGTTGCTACGACATCGCGAACACGCAGCCAAGCACATATCCAAAGCTCAACGGTTAGATCCACTTCTGAGGAGTCGAAGCCTTCGATGTCCACTGCAAGCGCAACTCCAAACATGCGGGACATAGAGGCCATGTCCGACATCACCGCGGTGCATGCGCTGTCGCCCGACTCGCCCGGCCCTTGGGAACAAGCATTAGCATCCAGTTCGGAAAACGAGATACAATACGATGCCGCCACCGCCAATACGCAGCATGTGTCGAAGTCGTCAAAGAAAGACGGATTCGGTGAACGTCGAACTCGGCACGCTCGAGCTGCCAAAGCAACGCTGGTTGTGCCAACTGAGGACGAAAAGTTGAAACAACCGTCCTCGCCGGGCCCGGTCTCAGCTTCCTTCCGCGATGGAGCAGTCGTGACCCGCACTCGCTCGGGCAGCCTCCGCCAACGGGGTGTCAAGCGAAAAGCTGGCGGTGAGCTCGTAGCGAGCAATGATACCAGGGCGAGGACCATTTCTGGACCTGCGGCGGACGGTGATGTCTACTTTGAGGCTGCGGAAGATGTGGCCCTGAGCGAGCTGGATGGAGTCTGGTGAAAGACGTCAAGTGACACCAATGTCTTCAGTCATGCCCATCTCATCCCTCACCCATTCACCCACAAGTATGAACTACTATGTTTTGTCACTTTTGTGCATCCCATGGAATAATCTTCCTTGTCTGTGTGTCAGTAATGCCAAGTACAGGCCACCTTGCTTTCCAGCAAGGCCGAGCATGCATGCTTGTGCATGCGGTGTGTGTTTGCGGGACGAGAGCAAACAAGTGGCTGGAGAAAGGGAGGAGGGGCTCCCGGCAGTGAAACTGCATCCAGCTTTGTGCTGCATGAGCTGCTGTACTCGTATGCACCCGCTCCTTCTTTGCATGTTGCCGCGGGGGCGCACAACAAACTGCTGTCCGACACGGGACGGGACTGACCCAGAAAAGCCAAATCCAAATGTGCCTGTACACACAAGTCGTACAGTATGTATGATGGATCTGCAGGCTGCAGTCTGCCGAATGATCTGCAGTCTGCAGCTTGAAACTTCCCTCCCAGTTGCAGGCTGAAATTGACGAGGACCTGAGGTTCCTGAGCAATAATCTTGGGGGCTCTGAGGTGAGGCTCGTCCATCCGACCCAAAGCAGCTTCACTTCAATCAAACTGTGGACCAGCTGGGGGAACAGTGATCGGAATTCATCACTTTTATTTTGCGTTACTTCTTACTACTCGTACTAACAATGGACAAGTGCTCGCATGAATTCACGAGTCCAAACTCGATCCACTCTGGTGTGGCAGAGCTGCTCCATTATTACATTGGTTGTAATCCAGCAAGCCCTGCCAGTCTTATAAACTCTTGTACGCTGCCTTGCCTTCGGATGAGCTCAAAATACCAGAAAAAACAACGCTGGCTTGCCTTGTCCACTCTGGGGAAAGCACCAGAGTGGGAGGTCCATCTTGCCTTTTGGGCAAGGAACGAGTCGCTAGTGGGACTCAACTAGCACCAACCCCAATACCATCAACACATGCGAAGACCAGGCAGCCAGTGTGTCCCGTAGCTGTCCTGCTATGTACTACTGCTGCTGCTGTATAGCCCAGGTGAGAGCAGCTGGTCTCATTTCACGTTAGTTGTTCCATTTCTGCTCTTCAGACTGACAGATTTCTATCTCGCTTTCCTTTTCATCAGAAAGTTGGATTGGATTGGATTGGATTGAAATTGATTCGCGCGTTCCTTCTTTGCCCCCTTCTCATCAAGATAGAAGGCATCGAGGCACCACACACACACACATCTTCCAAGCCACTGCCAGCCGGCGAGGCAGCTCCCATCTGTCCGGCTCTCACCATCTCTTCATCTCCCCATCAATACCTGCCAGCCATCAAATCGCCACGGAAGCAACTCATCGGCCTTGAGCAAGTCGAGAGATCCTACCTCTCGCCGTTCAGAAACGTGCTGCGCGTCTGCCTCACTTGCAGCAAGACAGGCTGCTTCCTGAGCCACGCAGGTCCTGATTCTGCCGCATCGAGCACTCATCCAGAAGCCAAAGTCTTGCGCACCAGGTATGTTGCGCATGATCCTGGCGGCCATGGGATGCCCAGATGCTCACGCTGATGCCATCTCCTCTCGCCTTTATGAGCAGATTTCCCACATACTGAGCGTTGCAATACGGCCTGACTGCTGAAACGATCGGCAGCATCGCCAGGACCTGCCCTTCGGACTTCACCGCTGCCCAACGCGGTCCGCCGGCATCAATTTGGATCAACCCTTCACGCCTGTAGGTCGGTCGGACGTTGCCTTTCGTGTCTCATGACGGCTCCGGGAGCTATGACGGGCTTTCAGGTTCCTGGCGGAGGTAGCGTACATCCAAGCCCTGCTCCTTCTTACCACACCAGCTTGGCCCACTCGGCCCATCAGCAGCAAGTGCACCAAAGCTACGGGCAACAATCGACGGACATGTACGGGAACGAGCCAAGCTTATACCTTCAGCAGGCACAGAATCCTGGTTCGATGTCTCACGTCGTCTCCGCGCATGCACAACCGGCGACCTTCCAACATGCCGTCTCTGCTCCAGTACCTTCACACCTTCAGTCAAGCGCCCGCATGTATTCGGTCGAGCCGCTGGACGATCCAATGTCGCCATACAGAATGCAACAGCCCTCTCCGATATCCGGACACCATGCTGTTCATCAGCATCACCCCTCGCTTCAAATGAACGGACAACATCACCAGCAGCAATACCCCACCAATCCTTCAGGAAGCATGGCCCAGATGCCACATGAACACGGACATGCGGCTGCTCTGGGTCCGAACCCTGCCTTCTACCCGGCTGTCCCGCTGTCCGCTGGTCAGCAAGCCGCCGTCATGGGCTCTCCAGCAGTTGGACACAGTCACTCGCAGTCCACCCAACACCTGCATATGCCCTCCTATTCACTTACCCAAGGACAAGACACAGCATACCAGCACCCGGGCACATCTCATCAAATACATGCGCGCGAATACTCCACGTCCTCCTTCCAACACAACGGTCCTACTGCCCCTGGTACCGACTCATCCGCTACAATATACCAAGCACAACCCTCACAACCTCACCCGATGGCCACCCAACACCATCTTTATCCTCATCTTCAATCCATTTCTTCGAACGCATACATGGGAACGGCTGCGCAACCCACGCAGACTGGTCAAATGTCTTTCTTGATGGGACAAGCAGCAGCATCTGCGTCTTCGCACAGCTTCCGTGCCGCGCCACTGTCGAGATACGACTCCGCAAGGGAGCAGCCTTCCAGCATGCCAGGAGTGTCGACAGGGGCTGCTGGCAGTGGCCCAACCGGAGACACGATCTCGGTGAAACGTGAACGAGCTTCTTCTAATGCATCTGCGTTGCTCAAGAATGCGACCGCCTCCGCTCGCAGAGATCGAAACGCAGCACAACTGACGAGCGGGAGCGGATCATCACCTGAGGATGCGAACAAACTGAGTCCGGATGGGGAAAGGGGAGCATTGACCGGTGGAGCCTCGTCCAGAACCAAGGGCGGCATCGACAAGAAGACTGGCGACGGGATGACCACAATCACGATCTTCCAGTGTCGAGGGTTCGAGGGTTGTAATATGACCTTCTCACGCAGCGAGCATCTGGCTAGACACGTCAGGTACGTTGATCTTATTCGTTCAGCTC
>LAXH01000099.1:0-64295 GCA_001006505.1 Tilletia horrida | reverse complement strand
TCCAAAGAGCGGTGTGGCTGGGCCCACAGCCAAATTATGATGGCGACCTATCCGTCTCTGCCGCACTCTTCCGTGGCTCACATTTGCTCTTTGCCCCCGCGTCAGGCTCCCCCCACTCGCGGCTAAAATAGGGGGCTGAGCTCTTTTCGCATCTCGCTCGTTCAGACGGACGGACTCCGTGAAACAGCCTGGCAATGGTCTGTCTTGGAAAGTGACGAAATGTACATGCTTGCTTCACACCACTTGGACCCAGCTAGATGCATCGTCCTTGGATACATCGCGTGCGATTCCTCCTCCCTCGATGGCGATGGGCTGTGGAATAAACGTGAAAGGCACCGCATACTTGGACGCGCCCTAGATGCCCCCGAAAAACAGGATGAAGACCGATGAGCATTCTTTATGTAATGGATGGACCAGTCAGGGTGTGGTTGTCTCACCTTGCCACCGGCAAAGACGGGCGAGAACTCGTCCTGGCTGCGGACATACCACGCGCCGGACCTGGCATCTCCTGCAATGCTCTCGTTCGCCTGCTTGATGCTGCAATCAGAGGCGAGAAGAAGGACGAGGGAGAGAGAGAAACGGTCAATTTGGACAATTCAGGCTTGCAAAAGTCCGGGCAAGCCATCGATGATCAGAATCGAGGCTCCATTCGCTGCTCACTAGAATTTGAGGCTGTTCTTTGAGCCGGTGTGTTGGAGGAGCAGATCGGTGGCCTTCTTTTGGCCCTTGACGGGCGCAACAAAGGCGTAGACCTGGTGGCCGTTCGAGCTCCAGCTGCCCGCTTCCTTGCCGGCGATGAGGTTGTAGTGGGTGGTGTTCTCCTTACCGTACACTTGCCACTTGGTCATGACAACAAAAAAAAAAACGGCGATAAATGATCAGGCCAGGGTACGGGAATTGGCATTTGGTTCTCGTCTTAAAAGGTGGCCACTTACGGTGTATGGAGTGTCGCGCACAATGATGGGCTTGGGAGCGTACAGGGCGGTCTCGATGTCGGCGCGGCCGATGTACTTGCCAGAGGGCAGTCTGATGTGGACAGGGCCCCCGATGATGGGTTGACTGGCGCGGACGTCGAGGTTGGATACTGCCATCTTGTCGATTGTGAGGTCTGATTCTGTGTCAATAGGGGACGCAAAGTCAAGTATATGGATGGGAGAAAGGCAAAGCAGCTGAGGAAAATGGGTCAGTCTGGGAGGCAAGGTGAGGTAGAAATTGAAGCTGGCTTTTATATGCACCTTCCTTCGAAGCTCAGCCAGATTGCAGTCTCATACTGTAAAACGGTCGAGGCCAACAGGCGGGCTCAGCAGCGCTCTGGGATGGACGCCACCCATGGCATTGCATTGGGCTCCACAGGGAAAATGAGACAACCTCCCATCACACGGACCCTTGCGTCGCTCACAGCTGGAAGAGAGAGAGAAGTGAACAAGAAGACGAGATGTGTGGTGCAAGCCTTCTTGGCAATGAGTTGCGAGGCGTCACAACGTGCTGGGCTGGAACTTGTCTTCAGTGTGGATGGATCCCCGCCTCCCGCGTCGCAACATTTTGGTCAGGAATGCTCCCGAGGTGAGTGTGTGCCACAACTGTATCGCGTCATACTTATCCAGAAAGCTGCTGCTGCTGCTGCTGATCCGCGCTCTCGGTGGCTGGAAGACCCTCAGCCTTGTGAGGCCCCCCGGCTCCAAGCCTTTTGGGCGGTCAATGGCGTGTGATCGGGAGGTTGCCAACAGGCTCGAGTCCCCCCCTGTCTCGCTATGATTCCCTCTCATCTGGGGCGAGGAAGGAGCAAGGCACAGCTACACACAATGCCAATGAGAGCACGTCTTCCCAGAGAGAGGAGGCACCAAGCCATGAGCGCACACGCTCTCCCAAACCTACTCGAGGGCAGCGGAAGAAGCAGTCGCAACGTTATCGTTGAAGAGGGTTGTCCATTTCAGAATCATGTCAAGTACAGGGTGGATGGGTGGGGATATGGGTACAGCTTCATACACAACTTGTTCTTCAATAATACATCATCAGAGAGGGTTTCCGATTCCAAAGGTAAAGTCCGTGCCCGCGTCCGAGGGAGACCAGAGGTACTCCAAGAAGACGGCCTTGCCGTTCAACTGCGTCGAGAGCTTCTTCGACTGGTACGCCTTGAGCGAGTAGTACCCGTAGTTGATCAAAGTCGAGGTCGTGTTGGGAGATCCGTCGATGGAGAGGTATCGGTTGATCACGTTTGGGTTGGCCGACGAGGGCTGCTCAGTCAGCTTGAACCACTGAGGCAGCTGGTTGGCGACCGTGTCGGTCGACTTGCAGTCCGAAGACACCGTGTAGGTCGGTCCCGTGGCCTTGAGGACAGAGGAGAGAGTGATGCACTTGTTCACGTGTTTAGCGCCAGTCACAATCCCGTACGTCACAGCCGTGCCCGAGTCGGTCGTCTGTCCGGAGCGCATGAATTGGGAGAAGCACTGGAAGAAGGTCAGGGCCATCGGAGCAGGGGATTTGCCATTGTTGTCCTGACCCATCAAAAAAACACAATCTGGGTCAGCTTCCACGCGCGGACTCGTCTCCATCCAGCCAGGTAGAGGTTTGTCGCGGTGTGGACTTACGATGGAGACAATCTTGCGGCCTTGGGCGTCCACGACGCCATTGATGAATCCAGCCGGCACGGATGTCTCCAGGTCGGGGTTGTAGGCGAGGAACTGGCCAGTGTAGTAAGGAGCGCAGCTGATCTTGGCAGCAGAAGCAAATCCTGCAAGGGCGAGTGAGAAAAGGGCTTTGGAGTGCATGACTAGGTATTGGGAGGGAGGATCAGAAGAGTCGATGGGGGAAAAGCTGGTGAGGAAGGAAGGATCAGCTCTTCGAATGCATTGAAGTTGGGCCTGCTTTTAACTTGATTCGCCCTGCTTTCTCAGTGGCCCTTTTCCAGCTCGCGCAGCCGTCGCTGGGGCAGCTTCAGCAAGCATCAGCTGAAGCATGCATGTTCCGTTCCCAGCTGTGTGATGTTCATCATCGTGATCGTCCCCCGCCCCCCACTGGCGACCAGCATGTGGTGTTCAGTGGAACATGCGACGAGCGGAAAAATCTCGCAAGTTTGTTTGTCCATGCAGATGATCGACGCAGATCAACCAGCCAAGTCAGGGACTAGTCCCGTGAGGCACCGCAGATCTGGCCGCGGGCTTGGAGGAAGACGGATCCAGGACATGATGATGAGCGGCTGCGCACAAATGTCTGCCGGACGCACTTGTGCGCAGAGGAACAGGTCCTGTTCGTGCCACCAATGGCCCACCAACCAACGCAAACAGCATCAGGCCGGCTCAAATCCAGCCCATCTGGCAAAGAGCAGTTCCAGACTACGCGGATGGAGCAGCAGCAGCTGTGCCTCTCCAATTCTTGACGCATGCGGGCCAGCGCGGAGGCGGAAGACGCATCAGTAATCTCGCTCTGCCATCGTGTTTGCCTCCTTCCCAATCCTCGGTCGATGAGTCTGGCTAGTTCGGTTGCTCAAATATCTCAAGACCTGAAGGTACCTTTGAGCCAGCGCATCTGTCCCTGAGTCTGGTTTCTCTCTCTACAAGCGGGCGGTGCGTAGACATCGCATCACTGCAGTTTGGATACACAAGTGTGCATCGACGCCCTTTTGTCCGTCTTGGCAAGTCTCACTGCCCACTTCAAAAAGTTGAAGAGATTCGATTGTGTGTCGACCACCGAATGCTCAAAGCAGCTTTCCAACCACCTTTGGCTCACAGCCCTAGCAGCCCCAATTGTCTTCCTTAGTAAAGGAAGTTCCGCAGCGCTGAAGACCCATCACGCCACATAAGAGTATCTGAGAAAGAAGGGAGAGGGCCCAACATCAGCAAGGCCCCCCAAGAAAACCCGAAACACTCGACCCTGAAAACTCACTGGTCTCTCGAGCCCTCCACCCGCTCCAAGTATTCCTTGTCGATGAGGTTGTCAATCGCCTACGTACGGAACCAGCAAGGTCAGCCAACCAGTCCACTGCTGACTCCTTGCGTGCGAAAGTCATTCCAAACTCAGTCGACTCACCTTCTTGATTTCAGGTACCTTCGGTTGGAAGCGGGATGACATCAGAGTGATGACCTCTTGAATGAGTTGGACGTGTTTGAGCGTCTTTCTCGACTTCATGATTCTGCAGAGCACAACATAAGATGTCAGACTTGAGCAGTAGTACCTTGATGCAACTTTGGCTCAACTTACCGAACAATGCAAGCATCCAAAAGCAGGCGTCGATCGTCGTCAACCGTCTTCATCACATCCTTGGACTCCGTTTTCTGCTCTGCCTTGATGGGCAAGTTGAGGTTCACTCGTAACTTCTTTGACTTGAAGTCTGTTTGTGAGAAGCGCAACCATCAGTCTTCGCCTCCAATGTAGAAATTGTCCCGCGCGCAAACTCACCATTGTTGATACAGTAGGATTCGTCAACCTCGGCCAGCAGACGAGCCTTCACTAACAAGGCCAGGTTGCCCTTGAGCGCCACCGGATCCAGGCCAGTTGCCTTCTGTAATTCATCGACAGTGATGGTCTCGCTCGTGTTGAACTGCAGCATGATGGCGGCCTGGAAGGTAGAGACCTGCAGCACATATTTCTGGTTAAACCCGGTTGTTCGAATCTCGTTTCGCGACATGTGCCACAGCCATTGCAGCTTGCGACCGGAGTGCTGATTGGCATAGAAGCCCTCGAAGCGCTTGTACGTCGGTTGAAGCTCCGTTGGGATTATGAACTGTGTCGATGACTGGGTAAGAGGCCAGACACCGTTCGCCAAGACCAGTCCGTAGAAATCGATATCCAGGTCGGCTTTGTCGTGCGTCGCGGACATCTTCTCTTTGAACTTGTCATTTAAGCCCTTGCTGACCTCCATATCAGAGAACATGCGGGCGAGCTTCTGGGTGTACTCGAATCCGCACGCTTCCTTGAGCTTGGAGATCATGCTGGACTCCGCATCGTCGGACGCCGAGGTGAAGTGCACCAATCGCTTCGCCAAGAGCCGAGCATAGAACTTTTGGAAGACATCCTTGTCCTCTAGATACTTGAAGACGACCATCTGTGGAAGAGAAGTAGCATTTATCAGCTTCGTTCGCACGAACGATGTCGTGAAACGTGTACTCCACTTACAGCCTTCTCTAGCGCCTCTTCGAGACTGGCTTCCGCAGCATTCTTGTTGCTCTTCTTCAGCAACGCATCCGTGTGCCGCGCCAAAAGTTCTGGACTCTTCGATGAGACTGTCCCGGTGGCCTTGTTCTTGTTCATGTAAGACCTGCAAGCCTTGTCCATGGCTGCCAGGAAACCCGAGTCTCCTCGGAGCGCTTCGTTGACGACATTTATGTTCTGGCTGTGTACTTGCAGCAGTGCATCCACATACGCGTACGGTTCCTGTGACGAAACAATTTCGAAATGACGAGCACATCAGGAAACAGTCAACCTGCCTCAAGGAAAGTTGGCACACTCACGATGCTTTCAGGGTTAGCACCAGCAGCCTTGTCCACCGCGGCAAGCCCCATCTGCTTGACGTGCTGTTCAAAGGTATCCAGCAATGGCAAGAAGCCCTCCGAATTGGCCAGCCGTTGCAACAGCAGGTACATCCGCGAGAGGTCTGAATACGGGTGACAGATATGGAGGTGTCAGTCGAGCGCGCGGCTTGCATACGTAGATGAGATGAATCTACTGACCCTCTCTTTTCTCGCCGTCAAGCAAATTTTGAAATTCGTCCCAGATCAGTTGACGGTGACAGAAAATCAGCACCCATTCCATGACGGGAATGAACTACAAAAAGTGGCAAACCTGTGAGTGCTTGCTGACTGGCGCGTGCCGTGAACTCGGAAGTTCCGAAGGTTACTCACCTTTCCCCGAGTACTTGGGTTCATGTACAGCTCAATCCGGTCCTCCTCCTCCTTCAAGCGAGACTCGGCCTTCTTCATGTAGTCCACAACCGTGTTAGCAGCAACAAAGGCCCTCGACTCCTGCTCGTAGTATGTCTGCGAGGCCCCGATGAACGGTTCCTCGAAGGCGGAGCGGTACAGATCGAGCTGAACTCTGTTGTTGTTTGTGTTGTCTGATTGATCGATACCCAGCGACACTGTGACCGTGAACGCGCATTGGAAAGAGACGGTGTCAGTTAGGTCTGGCTACGATCATTAAGATAATGCCTATCTAAGACTCACCGAAGCTGTCAATTACTGTCTTGAGCAACGACGAGTCAATCGCGTCTCCATTCCGCTGTTTCTCGATTTGCTTGAGGATGGCTTGAGTCAATTTCGAGTTCTTCTGGACGTGAGCCAGCATGCACTGCTTCCACTTGACCAGCGCCAGCTGCAAGATTGTCATCATCCAGAATATCAACAATCCGACCTGAGGATGTGACTTGGTCCACACGTGTGCTTACAGTGAACACCCAATACACCTCCTTCCTGCCGTTCTCCCTTGTGGTCTTGATCCAGTGCCGGTCAAGGTATGAGAATATGTTGCGCACAATGCTAGCTCCTCGAGTGTAACGTGCCCACTCTGACGCATAGAAGCGCAGGAGCGGCTCATCCACCAGCGCATTTGACTCCTGCAAAGAGAAAAGAAGGGAACTGGATGAGTGGTATGCCGAGTGATAGACAGCGGCGCGGGAAATTGCTTACCTCCTTACTAGCCTCAAGATGTTGAGCGAAGTAGTGCTCGATGCAGTGGTAGAGCGGCTCGCCGCGGATGAGTCCCATACCCATCGAAGCTGCATGAAAGGAAGCGCTGTCAGCACTCTGGCCACGAGCAGGAAAAATATCATCAGAGACTCACGTGGTCCTGCGGGTATGCTGTTGCCCTTGGACATTGAGCAGTATCCGAAAGCGGCCTGATAGTACTCCATGTAGCGCTCAAATGTCAGGCCTGTCTTGAAATCTTTCATCTGTGGGACGAGGATTGTGTCAGTTTACCGAGATCCATTGGCATGTATGCGGCTCCTCAGAGCGCTGATGTCACTTACGATGGTGTCGAGACCGGGCTCTATCAGATCCCAGGTGTCTTGGACACTGTGAGAGACAGGCGCGGAAAAGACATCAGCAGCCTGCTCGATCAATGTTGATTTGCTGCGCTTCCTCGAACTCACTCTGGGTCCATGGAGAGTGCAATCTCAGGCACATCTGAGGCAGGTCTCTTGCCTTTATCTGCTGCCGACATCTCCCTTTCCCGTCAACCTTCCTTCTGATTGTATATGCTGCTCTGCGCTGGTTGAAGCTGGTGGAGATTGAGTTCTGAATGGGAGGCCACAGACTGAGGTAGATTGCGAACGAAGAAGCTGGAAGTGGGGTGTGCAGGTTACGATAGCGAGCAAGGCGCAGGTGGGGAACAGGGCCTGTGCAGGTTCTGGATGAATCGTAAGTCTACGAGTGGCGGAGGGCCCTGAGGCGGTGGTAGCAGTCGCGCAGGACGAGAGATCAGGGGACCGAGTTATGAGAGCACGACCAAAGTCTCTGAGGCTTCCCGCGCAGTGGTGTTGTCGTCAAACGAGCAGAAGCTGCTGTGTTCTTGATGCCGTCGGTGCTGCCTCGCAACCAAGGCAGCCATCTCGAAGGCCTGCAGCTCTTGTGTTGGTCTCATGTGAGTTTATCCGTCTCGGCCGACAGAAAGCTTTCGATTTTTACGGGGAAATGCCCTTTCTTCTTGCTGACAGGTCTCGTGTGATTCAGCATTGGCACTGACTGGTCCCAACTCACACCTGAGGAAGCGGTGGCGAAGTGCAAAGTGCTCTGAAATCGACGGTGAAGATGGCCTCGCTCTCACTGAGCATGCGTGGTGCTCAAAGTCTTGGTCAGATGTTTGCTCAAGTGGCACAAAGATCCGTGGTCCGACCATCGGCGTCAAGACCAAACCGTGTAGATGTGCTCAACCCGAGCAGGAGTCAAATTCGATGCTATGTCCAAGGAAGCGCGGCCAGGTCTCCTTTCCGTGCTTCGGAGTCAAGACAAGAATCCACTAGAGAATCATCTGGCACCCGCACGCACTTTGGCTTCAAGGATGTTGCCGAAGACGACAAAGAAGGACTAGGTGAGCACCATTTCTCACAAATTTCTCACGGATGAGTTTGAAAGTAAGCTCAACAATGGGTCCTTGTCTGGCACTGTATTGGCAACAGTGGGAGGCGTATTCTCGTCGGTCGCCTCCTCGTACGACTTGATGAACGATGCGATGTCTTTGGGTATCCATCGTCTGTGGAAGGACCACTTCGTCAAGACGCTCGACCCTCGATCGGGCATTCACTGTCTAGACGTGGCCGGCGGGACGGGAGACATTGCCCTCAGGATCCTCGATCATGCGAGGGAGAAATACGCAGACCGCGAGATCAAGGTCACCATGCTCGACATCAATCCGAAAATGCTCTGGGAAGGCCAACGGAGAGTGAAAAAGACCATGTACTGGAACACGCCTCAGATCGACTTCCGTCTTGGTAATGCCGAGGCTTTGGGCTCGACTATGCCTGTCCCTTCATCGCCTGCGTCGTATAAGATCCCGCCCCTCAAAAGTGAGCCAATAGCGGACAACTCGGTCGATCTGTACACCATTGCCTTCGGTATCCGGAACTGCACCCACATCGACCGCGTCCTGGCAGAGGCATATCGTGTCCTGAAGCCCGGAGGCGTCTTTGCTTGCTTGGAGTTTGGCAAAGTAACGGTTCCACCATTGGCTGAGTGAGTACATGGCCGCTCTACGTCGGCGGTTCTCAGCATGCCTGACTGATATCTCGCTTGGCGATACTTGCAGGCTGTATCGGCAGTATTCGTTCACTTTCATTCCGTCGCTAGGCCACATCCTAGCAGGTGACCGCGACTCGTACCAGTACTTGATCGAATCGATCGAGCGCTTTCCGACCCAACCCGAGTTCGCGCGCATGATCCGAAATGCAGGCTTTGAGCTTCCTGGCTCGCCAGCTGCGGCAGCTCTCGGATTCGACTCTCTCAACTCTGATCGGTCTCAGCTCAAAGCGGTGTCGAATGCGCTTGACAATGCCAGTACTTCAGCGGCGCAAAGACTCGGTTACACCCCGAACAGCACGCGCAGCTCACAAGTAGGCGATCAAGATGTACGTGGTTCGTGGGAAGATCTCACATTAGGTATCGCCACGATCTGGATGGGTGAGTCTTTCATGCTGCCTCGTACGACGCGAAATATGATCTGACTTTGCTCTATCGACCCTCTGGATGTTGCCTTTTGGCCAATGATCAGGGTACGTTCTCAAATTCACCAATCAATGATTCTGAAGGGCATATCGTGCAGTGCTGACTTCTCACTTGTCCATTGTACAGGATCAAAATTTGAAACGGCAACACGCGCAAACGCTCGCAGTCTTAGTCAGAACAGTAATAGAACCCTTCCTTGACAACTGCTTGAGTTGGCACAACTCACGACGTGTCTTTTGTCCACCCGCTCCGACGCGTCACAGTGGTGCACATGCTCGCGTCAGAAGACGAGGGCTGGACGATGATAAGTACGCGTGTAAATGTTCATGATTTCTTGACATGCCATGTCTTCGGGACTAGTTGTACAGCTCAGACATGCACCTTGTCTCTGGAGAGTAAAGAGGCGGGCGGGGGGCAGCGTAAGGTATATGTTCAGTGGGATTTATATTGTCGGTGGTGTTGAGCGGCGGGAAGGCAGACGCGTCGGTCAGGCCAACCCTGAGGTATACATTCGTACGAGTCATATTTACAAGAGGGTGAAGACGGCAGACGCGACGAGGGTGAGGCCGAGGAGACCAGCGCCGACCTTGGCACCAGGGGCAGCGGCGCCGGGCTGGTTGTTTCCGTTGCCAGGGGTAGAGGTGGGAGCGGGGGCTGTGGAGGCCGAGGTGAAGGCGCTGTCGGCAGCCGTGGTGTTGGTAGCAGTGTCAACGAGGACAGTGTCAATCACGTGAACAACGCCGTTGTTGTAGAGAACGTTGGTCTGGGTAATCTTGGCAGTCGAGTTGGCAATGCTGACAAAGACACCAGTGTCGTTCTTGGTAAACTTGAGCGTCTGGCCGGCAGCGTTGACGGCGGAGTCGGGGATCAGGGTCGAGTAGGCGACGGTGCCGTTAAGAACGTGCTGGGAGAGGACAGCCTGGAGCTGGGTCTGGTTCAGGGTGGAAGCGGTGGATTGAATGGCTTGGAAGGCAGCGTTGGTGGGGGCAAAGATGGTCAGGCCCTTGGAACTGGCGATGGTGCTGAGAAGCTGAGCCTGTTGGAGGGACGAGGCCAGGCTGGAGAGGCCGGCCCTGTTGACAAGGGCGGAGAGGTTGCCGGGGATGGTCAGGACCGAGTTGATGGGGCGGACGAGCAGGTTCTGGTACTGGACGCCGTTGGTGGTGTTGGCAACAAAGGTGACGTTGTTGAGGGGCTCCTTGATGTAGGTGGTGCCGTTGGAGAGCTTCTCAATGACAACGACCTGGGAGCGGTTGCTGGGGAGGCCGACGATGGAAGAGTTGGACAGGCCGGTGTTGGCAATGACGGTCGAGTCGGACTGGTTGGCAGTAAAGGTGCCGTTGAGAATGTGGTAGACAACAGTGTTGAAGAGGGTGTCGTTGTCGACGTTGCCGAGGGCGTTGATGGCAGCGTTGCTGGGAGCCAGGACGGTCAGGTTGCGGTTGACGTTGGCCTGGAGGATGGGGAGCAGGCGGGACTGGACGCGTCCAACGAGACCAGAAAGTGCGGTGAGGCCATTCGCGTTCAGGGCACTGACCAGGCCAGTCGCGTAGGCGGTGACGTTGGCATCCTGAGCAGAGGCAGCGCTGGCGCCGAGGAGGAGGGCAGAGGCAAGGGCGAACTTCATGGTTGCTGCGGGCGGCTTGCAAAAGGAGGTTACGTGAAGAAGGCAGAGAGACTGGCGGATTAGCAAAGTGGTCCTAGGGAAAAGGGAGATGAGTTATGCAACGGAAGAACGTTCTTGGTTATAAAGGTTTCCAGAAATACCGAGGACAGGCAAGAAGGATGTGTGGCCATGCTCATGCGTCATGGCATCGAGCTGGTTGTGCCGTTGTAAGCAAAATGAATGCTGTTCAGGGCGGCGCCGAGGCGCGTTCAGCGCCTGAGGTAAGACAATGCAATGAGACATCTGGGAAAGACTGGCTAACCTTCATGCCCAGCCGCGCAGGCGCTGATGGTGTCATAGGGGAGCAATGCCGCGCATTGTTGGTTGCAAGAGCGGTGAGCTTTGCTTCTGAGCCTCCGCCGCCATTGGTGGGAAGGAGCATGCCCAGGCCGTACCAAGCTGGGGCAAGATGAGGCGCTCACGGCAGGCAGGCAGGCAGGCAGGCAGGCACTGAACGAGGGTCTTCTCAGCTTACGACATCCCCGTCGTCTCTTCTCTTCTTCCCCTTGTTCATGCGGGCCTCGTCGGTGCCGACGATCGACATATTTCTTCACCTATAAGCAGCAGAGCACACCGACGGAATGCATCGAGCACGTCTTTCCCAAGGCTCTGAATTGTGATTCTAGTCTGGGCAAACAAGAGAACTCCCTGCTGCGCAGAAGAGTGCGTTGATGCCGTGATCCCGATGCTGAGGTGGGAGATGAGTGGCAGGCCTGACCACACTGTGAATTGCTTTGAGATCGTGCTCAGCGATCCTCGAGCTCCGATCGATGCCCTGACCCCTTCCAGGAAAATGGGCTCGGCGCTGACTCCACAACAGTCTCAACCAACACGCGCACAGCCACAGCTTCAAAGCCTGGAAGGCGGGCCTCCCCGCGTGTGGGTGGATTGCATACAGTACAGGAATGATGAAATGATCTGCGTGATCTACTAACACAAGGGACTCACCACAGCTGCTTGCGTCAGCAAGAATAACCCATTCTCTCTCGGCATGTGACCAAGTTCCAGGTGAACACAACACCTGCTGACCATCTGCAACCAACCTATGTATTCTGGAACGTTCCTCCGTCCCGCTAGTCTGCTTCTCACTTGTTCATACTCATCGATGAGATGCTCATTCCAGTTATGTTCACGTAAGACTGTGTGCCTGGCATTCCCTTGGCAACCACCTCTTAGAGGTTCCACATCCATCTGGGCGACCCCCGAATTTCCCGCCCGATCTGTCCTTCCTGTTGAACATGTGCTCTTGGGTCTTGGCATATACAGTACGAGCTCGATGCCGAGCGCCTCGTCGTCACTCGTCACCCATAGGCAAGGTTTGCGGATGAACCGCTGCTGCTTCCATGAAAGGAGCGTGGACCAGCACTCCCCTGCGGCTTGACGTCATCACGAGGGTGCGCATCGTGCGAAGATTCTAAATTGCCGTGCTAGTGTTACAGACAAAGGGAAAAAACGAGACCCACTTGATGTTTGCTCATCCCCGCCAAGGGGGAAAATGGGGAGAGGAAGAGCGAACGGAGGATTGCGAATGATGGGAGGTCAGACCAACAGAAACAAGAGTTCCGGAGGACAGCTTGCGATGAGGATGGAGAATTCGGAGAATCAAAGATCTTCCATCTCTACGTCCTCAATCGCATTGTCGCTGGGATCCTCTACCACTTCTTGGGCTGTCGGGAACAAGGGCCGCGGAGCCACATTGCTCGCTGGCCGTCTCAGCGGGCTGCTCGCTGCCATCTTTGGGGCCTGTCCAAGGCGCGTCCTGACAGAGCGTGGGCTTTGGCTGCCCACCCGGAGTTTGGGAGACGTCGTCGACCGAAAGGTCGGTGGTCGGTGGTCTATGCGCAGATCTTGGGCAAAGACCGAGTCCAGCGGGGTCGAGGCAGCGGGGTCGGGTGAAATCTTAAGACCGTCTATCGAGAGGTTCGCGTCCGCCGGTATCGAGGCTCGTCCGTGAGCGTTGTCCTCTCGAGCTCGAGCTTGCGACCTCGTCTTTCGTTTGGAGATGAAAGGAGCCTCAGAGGAAGCTCTCTGCTTTGGCCGTTTCGCAGGCGACGGCATGGAGGCGCGATCAGTCGCCTCGACCGACTCACCCTGGCTAGTACGGCTTCTCCGTGTCCCAGCCTTGGGCGTGTCCGGAACCTTTGTGTCTTGCGGATCAAACAGTGACTGATCGACAGTCTTGAGCATTTCTTGCACGCTCTCCTCGTCCTGCACCTGCTCGCTGTCCGTCTCCGTCTGCCGCTTTGCTGCGTCCAGTTCCGCCGGAGCCAGCTCTTCGTTCCGTTTCGTCAGGCCGGACTTGCGGGCCATCTTCTTCTTATCAAGCGATTTGGACGAAGATGAAAGAGGTATGGACGGCGAACGAGGCATCTTGGACCGTCGGTGGGCTGACATTGATGTCTCGCCTATCGACCGAGCACGGAACGCGCCTACAAGATGGACCGTCGCCTCAGCAAATTTGCCCTGGATCCGTGACCTCTTCGAACTCTTTATCCCATGGTCCATCCCCGCCGCTTCCGACCCCAAAGATCTTCGATGCTTGCGTGGGGTTGTCAGTGGGGTACTCTGACCGTTCTCGGCAACGCCAGCCTTGTCATCGGACGGGACAGCCTCAGGTTCGGCCTGAACCGGGCCGTTAGCGGCTGCTCCACCAGCATGCGATGAGTTAGCCAGCTCATCGCCAGCAGCAGAAGCCGTTGCGTCGGCAACTTCGGCTCCAGCGTCGTTGACGGCAGACTGCTGGCTTGAAGATTCGGGAGCACTCGCCTGCGTAGCATCGTTGTGCGTGGATGGAGGGGTCGATGAGCCACCACTGTAGATCACAGATGTGATCTCAAAGTCGTCATCGTCGTCGTCGACAGACTGCTGAGCAGCTGTCTGCCGCTCTTTCGGAGAAGCCGCCGATTCCTCCGATTGGTCACTGACGTGGCCGTTCATGTCGGGTGGCCGCGGGGGTGATTGATCCAAAAGCTCGTCCTCCTCTTCGAGCTCATCCTCACTGTCGCTGATCGTGACTACAGATGCTGACCTGGTCGGCTGTTGCCTTGTGAAAGCAGGCCGGCCAAGTGGCTTTTGGAGGAAGGAGGGACGTGAGCCGGCCGGAGCTGGAGCGGCGGCATGGTGACGAGGTAGCTCTGCAGAGGTATTGGCTGAAGTTGTCCGTTCTGCAGCCTCCTCTCCAAGCTCCATCTCTGAGTCATCCGATACTACATAGGGTGTACGGTAGGCACCGTTTCCGCTTCGAGCGCCTGAGGAGTGCATGCGAACATGCTCGGCAGCCGCGACTGCTTCCGCCTGAGCTGCCGCCGCAGCATCCGCTTCCCGTGCGTGCTTCAGATCCTCGCGCAGTTGCGTCAATGCTGCCTTTCGGCGCTCCTCAGGCCTCATCTTCTTCTGCTGATGTCGCTCCCGTTGTCCGCGTCTTGTAGCTTCGTAGTCCAGAATGACATCGTCATCTTCCGAGTCTATTTGGCCGTTCCGTTGTCGCTCCATATGCTGTTGCAGCCACTCGTCGATTTGGTCCGCATCGCTCTTCGCCGCTTGAGTCGATCTTGAGCTCGGACCGTTTTGTTCGGCGGCGGAGCCCTGTGTCGGCCTGAATGCCGGTCGTGCTTGACTCTGTCGCGAGGTCGTGTCCGCTGCGTCTTCTGCTTGCGTGCGTAGGATTTCCTCCAAGATGGCATCTATCTCACTCCGGGCAGCTCGTGCGCTCTCCTGCGCTCTCGTTGACCTTGTCTGTTCAGCCTGAGTCGGAGGCGCAGGTCGTGCAGACCGTTTTCCTTCCTGCTTCGCCCGGTGCCATTGTTGCTGCGCCGTCTCAGCTTTTGGAGCTGCGTGGGATCGTTCTGGTTTAGCTGGTTGTGGCTGGCTTCCGGACGGACGGGCGCCTTCCTGCTTTGGTTTGAATCCTCGCTCCCTCTGCATTCGATCCGCCATCTCCTGCTCTGCGTCTGCCCTTCTCCTCTCCTCAGCTTGCCGTGCCCGTTCCAACAGAGCTGCACGAGCATCAGCTTCTCTGCGTAGTCGAGCGCGCTCCGTCTCTGCGCTGGTGCGCGGAGTACTGGACGAGCCTTGTGCGCTTGCTTCAGCCGCGAAGTGACGCTCCCGTCTTCGGCGATCAGACTCTTCTTGACGCTTCTTGAACTGTTCGTGCCGCTCTTGCTGCGCCTCAAGCTTGACTTTTTGCATTTTCACGATGTGGTCCCGCAGATATATCCTGATCATCGGATGCCCGTGCATGGTCGTTGGATTGCGCGCCCAGGCTGCGACCGGGGTCACGTTTGGGGGTAAGTTTTCCGCGAACATGCGAATCTCCTCTTCGGTTAAGCCGTAGGTACCCATCGCCTGGTCCCTGGTGACCGTGGCGAATCGTGGGAGCTTGAAGCATTCCCGACATAATCGTAGGTGTTGAAGAACAGGATGTGGCCAGACACCAGTCGCATAAGACTTATGGCAGTGATCACACGGAGGTTGTGTGCTGGATTTCGAGCTTGCACTGGGCTTGAATCCAGCGTACTCCACGTCCTCTTCATCCTCCTCATCATCATCGTCATCCTCCTCAACTTCCTCATCAGCGTAATCTTGCCACTTTGTTTTGTGTGACTTTGCAGATGCTTTCTTCTTCCCTTTGGCCGAGTGAGCAGAGCCGTAAGAACCAGAGTTCGTGAAGTAATCGTGTTGCCGCTGGGCACCGGTCCTTCCACTCGTTCCCGATGTTCCAGAGTGGTAGAAACTCGAGAACGGATGTGCTCCGCTTTGGAAGTACGCGCCGTATGCCCGAGCGTTCGCGGATTGCTGCTGTTGCTGCTGTTGTCGCTGGCGCTGATGCCAACGTTCGAAATTTTCTTTAGAGCGCTTATAGAAGTCCTCGTGAGCAAATCCAGACGACCGTGGTGCAGATGTAGAGGTCGACGCGGTGGTGGGCGTTGACGGCTGTGCTGGTGTCCGCACAGGAGTCGATTGCCAGAACTGGCCTGCGGGCAAGGCGATGAGCTTCTCGAAAGCCTCGTTGAACTGCTTCATCGCGTCCGCAGCTCCGGGATGTCGATTTTTGTCTGGGTGCAGTTGCAGCGCGCCTTTGCGCTTCGCAGTCTTGAGAACAGCATGGTCCGTGGTGCGCTGCGGCACATCCAAGATGAGGTAAGGATTGCCATTGGCGCGCTGGACTCTTGTCACCGCCGCCGCATGAGCTGCGGTATAGCTCGGGCTCCCGACAGTAGCCATGAGCTCGCCACTGAATATTTACGAGGGTGTCTTGAGTGAGCCAGCCGTGGCGGAGGCCGCCGGAAGGTATGGCCTGCTCTCTGCAGCGAACAGGAAGAAGGCACTGAGATGAGCTTCAGCACTGACAGACAAGCTTGGGTTGGAACCTACTGCAATCGAATCTCAGATTTTGATCCACCGCGCAATAAGTATCGAGGATGGTCAGTGGAAGTCGGTGGGAGCAGCTGTTCCCCTGCAATTAGAGAGAGTCCCGATTGTGCCGCTGATGGTCTCCGTCTTTATGTGGCGATGATCTGAGCGAAGTCTTGTATGGAACGCCAAAGTGTTCACCTTCGCAACATCGGTGCAGCGCACACCGGTACATCGCTACATCGGTGGATTCTCAACAGACGCCTTATGTAATGCTTATGTAATTTTTGTTGCAATGCAACTCTACGGCCCTCCTGGACAATCTGATCCCTTTCCACCACATCACACCATGACCAACTTTCTCTCTGCCGAAGAGGTATTCAAGCTCTACTCTGATGTTCTTGCAATTTCTGGGCCAATACACGAGTATCTTGCACTAGCTGACAGAGAGCGCAACCCTTCGAAACTACTTATCCACATCGTCACAGTGGAGGAGCTCCTGTTGTCTCTCAAGTTTTTGGTGTTTCGACTCCACTCTCACATCTACAACGCCATCACCAATCCACTGTTACAGCTCAGTAGTAATCTGAAGGTTCTCGAACAAGACACAAGCGATCGCGACAATGGATTTCACGGAGAAGGACAAGAGCAGCAATGGATCAAAACAGATGCCGGACAATGGAAACTGAGCATACCAGAAGACCCGTTGCACCGATGTTGCGAAGGTGAACACTTTGGCGTTCCATAGTCTTGTGCCTTGTCGTGTGTACTTATGCTGCGCGCCGATGAGTCGTTTCGAAGCCCTCGAGAATGGAAGCCCGCAGCAACAACCACCACCTGGAAAGCGCTCTGAGGAATGCCGCTGGGTTTCGGCAAGAAGAAGAAGCAGCAGCAGGACTACGAGACCGGTCCGGGCGGGCAAGGTTCCGCCTTCGCGGCCGGAGTAAGGGAAAGACAGCCTGGTGCCGAGTGGAATGGTGGTGGTAGTAGTGGTACTAGTGGCTACCAGGGGGAGCATTCCTTTGCGACACAGCAACAGTATCACGGCCAAGCTCAGCAACACCAACAGGCGCAGCAACATCAAGCACACGCTCACGCTCAAGGCCACCGCGCGCAGAAATCCGCCCGTCTTCCAAAAGGCTCGGTCGACCCTGTACCTGCTGGAGCCCACAGGTATGCTCCTTCGCTCAGCCTCAAGACTTTTGACATCGGAGGGTTGCCCGTCAACGTCTTCGGATTGGCCGAGCTGACCCCCGTGCCCTCTCGGTCCTCTGCTTCACGGCCGCCTGAGGTATGCGTCATCTTCCATCTCCATGGTCGAGGCTCTTCGGCCAAGACTGCCGAGGGATTCATCCGTCAGTTCTACCACACAATCTCCTTGCATCGAAATGCGGACGAAGGTCGTGCTGCGTTACCTCAATCAGGCCGGAATCGGCAAGACGCGGCTCGCTCGCAATTCACTCAAGTCGGATCAGACGGACGAGGTCAGCAGGGCGCAAGAGAATACATTTTTGTCTCCTTTGACGCCCGCAACCACGGCCATAGATTGACGCATGAACAAGGGCAGAAAAGTTGGAAGGACCAAAATCCTGAACATGCGAAAGATCTCTACGCCATGGTAATCGGTACTGCGCGAGATGTGTCTTTCCTTATCGACTTCCTGCCCTCGTACCTCTTTCCACATGATGAACGAATCGTGACATGCTGGACGTGCACAGGTCGCTCGCTCGGCGGTCACTCGGCTTGGGCAGTCCTTACAGGTGAGTGAATGGCACAGACATCGACTTGCCCAAACTGGTACAGCAGCTGACTTTGTCTGCTGAATCTTCTGAAGCCGAGCCCCGCGTCACTGTGGGAGTGCCGTTCATTGGGTGTGCGGACTTCCAAAAGCTTTTACAGGACCGGGCTCGCACGAGCTTTGTCCCGTATGGGGCCCCCACTGTCCCTCACTCACTGCAAGCTTTGATCAAGACCATCGATCCAGCTGCGAACCCGTACTACGGCTCGTTCGACCAGCGTAATCCGTTCTGGAACAAGCGCATTTGTGTGTGCAGTGGCGCCGCGGACAAGCTTGTGAAGCATTCGTACTCGGAGGAGTTCCTCCGCAACCTAGTCGTCGGGGAGCCCGACCAAGGGCGAGGAGACGAAGATACAGGCACAGGTTTCGCTGGCCTCAAGATCTACGTGGAGTCCAACTGTGGGCATACCGTCACCGACGCCATGGTCGAGGTCGCCTCTGCATTCATTTACCGCTGGGCAATCCGCGGCTCATGATTTATCACCCTGTTCCACGCCTTTACACGCAGATCTTGTACACATACATACCTTTTACAAGCCATGGACTTTGCCTTTCCGCTCAGCCTCAGCATGAATCGAGCCTGCCTGCCTGTCTGACTCCTTGCCTGCCTGCCTGCATGCATGTGTGGACCGTGTGGCATGCTGTCTCCCACTTCGCAACACCGGTGAAATTCCAGATGGCGTCCAACCTCGCAACGGCAACGTAGTTTTGCTTCATCCATTGATCCAGCTCTTCTCGAAACGCTCCCAGGGGCAGAAGCAGCGACGGCAACTGTATATAACACGCTCGACTTCCCGCCCTTCCTCCCCGTTTCCTCTCCCAAGTGCTGCCTCGAGGACGTCCAAGATGGCGTCCGCAGTGCAATGTGAGTCTTTCCACTGCCTCGTTTCCAAGTTTTTTTAGTGCTCATCTTTCCTGCCTGCGCTCCCTCTGACTTCCTCCCTTGATCTCGTGCAAACCGGGACTTGTCTCTCCTTGTCTGGTCCTGCTGATGATGGCTCTACAGGGGAGTCGGACTCGTTCAGACAGGCGAGGGGTCTGATGGGGGAGCTCCTCAGCGAAGGCTACAGTCCAACTCGGATGGTGCGAGACGGTGTTGCAGCTCACATAGTAGCCGCGTGTTGTCAGCAGCTCAACATCCCTTACAGCGGAGACCAGCTCCGGCAGGCCGAGGCCGAAAGCAAAGGGCTCCCTTACATTCCATCTCCACGGACCAGCGTTGAAAGATCGACAGCCTTCTCAACCCGAAGCGAAAGCTTGCCCTCGGACGATCTTCCTCTTGGTGCAAGTGCGCTCCACTCGACTCGCAACTCGCCATTCGTAACTTCGTCACGAAACTCTCCAAACTTTTCGGATGTTCATCGTAGCAGTGATACCTATCTGCCGTCGAGACTGGGCCCCAATGCCACAACCTCGACCAGCTCCCGCAAACGAAAAGAGAGAGATTCTCCGGAGCCTGGCGAAATAATCGTCGTCTCCGACTCGAGCGGCGAAGAAGGTGAAATCAAGCTCGAATCCCCACGGCGGAATGACAAGGGCAAGACAGTGCCTCGCGCAACGACCAGCTACACCGTCACTCCAGAGGCTAGACCTGCACCCCCTCGTGGTCGCCGAGTAGTCGATTACAACGATACGGCAAGCCCTCTGCCCCATGCTCATGCTGTACCACCGGCCGCTCGTCAACCCCAGAATCGAAATGCTCCTCCTCCGCCACAAGCTCCTCTGCGCAACAGTCGGACAATGCTCATGTCGTACCCAGTGGTGCCAGCACCAGGACAAAAGCTGACCAAGGGTCAAAAGAAAGCACGTCGGCGCGACTTGGAGAGACAGCTCGAGATGCAACGTGCAGCTGGCATCACCTTCGAAGCTCCACCTCCACCACCTCCTGGCTATGTTCTTCCTCGCGAAAATGCCAATGTTGCGAGTGCCGTTTACACACCTGTGCAACAACCGGCTCCCACACGAAACGGTCCCCAAATTAGGCCGAACGGTCAGACTCAAGCACCTCAGTCTCATAGCTTTGCTCACTCCTCATCGGCAGGATCCAGTCGACACGCTGACTCGGAGAGAATCAGATCACCACCTCCGATGCCTCGAAATGGTCCTCTTTCACGCACGCCTGCTCGACAAGTCCCGCGCTCAGTGCCCCTTCGTTCAGATCAGATCCCACGGTCAACTTCGGCAGGTGGCGCTGCACAGACAAGTGTCCGTCCTCCCACATACGTCGAGTCAGGACGGTCGAGGACACAGCTGCATAATGCTTCCGTGCATTCGTCGAAACCCGGAACGCTCCCCAACGATGTGCCACAGGCTGCTGAAGGTTCTCGCTCGAATTACGAAGCGCAGCCCTCGCAAGCTCAGGAACTCCGAGTAGAATCCGAACCAGAAGTCCCCAACCGGCCTGGATCGGTTTCTTCGAATGGCTCTTTCCACAGCGCGGACGAGGGTGACGCCTCTGCAGTGGAAGCAGCGCTTCAGCAAACTCCACATGCGGAGCCTGCGGAGCCTGTCACAGTCGAAGTTTCCGAGTCGGAGTACGAGCCGACATACGTGTCAGATCAGGAGGATGTCGTAGTCGCACCAGGCCCACCATTCCAGGCTGCGTCCGATCCAGCGCCAAGTGGAGTGACTCAGCTACTTCCGACAGGGTCAGTCATCCCGTCCGCTGCAAACGTCGAGCCGGTCGACAACCTATTTGCTGAAGCTCGTGGCCAACATCGACCCGAATTTGGCACCGGACCCCGATTGAATTTCAATGCACGACTCCAGACGTCCGCAGAATCAGCCCGTACAGTGAATTCTCGCACGGATCCTGCACCAGATGTAGTCCCTCCGTCTAGAAAAGTTCGGCGGAGAGCCTCCCGACTGGCGAAGCAAACAGCAAAGGAACGGAATGGATCCACCGGCTCAAATTCGTCATCCAGCGCAGGTGTCAGACATAATCCGGTAGCGGGAGTCGCATCCTTGCCCCCGCGCCCGTTCTTGACTGCTGATGTGTGTTTTGATGATGCGATCATTCATCCTGCACCTCCCGGAACTCAAAGATGCTGGTATATTGATATTGAGAGCGGTGTCCTGCATTACTACCCGGAGCCCCAATCTGCCTCACGGGCTGGACCCCAAAATCCAACTTCCGCTGATGTTCCTCCACATCCGGCCGTAAATGGCGCTTCCGAAGAATCGACTTCGATGTCGTCACGCGGAGAAACGCGGCATAGCTTCAACGATCCTATCCAAGCCCTGCCGACCCCTCCTTCTGCAGACGACGTGCAAGACAGTCTGGCTAAGATGCGAGAAGCTGCGCTGGCAAGCATGCTAGGCAAGCGGAAAAAAGCTAGCGGACTCTCCGTGGCAATAACAGAGAACGCTTCCCAAACGCCGCCGTCTGAGAACCAGACTCCGCTGCCATCGGCTTCGTTCACGGCGGAGCCTATGTTGAGCTCGGAGCAAGCTCGTGACCAACGGGAGATGACCTTCGATCATCGCAACATCGCGACGCACCGACCTGAGCCCATACTCGACGGTTCTTTGACGCTCAATGACCCCTCAATGGACGATGCTGTTCTCCAACCATTCGTGAACCGGAAGCAAGTCTCATACGCAGATCCGTTCCCGAGCATGGACTCCTGGCGCTCTGCCCCGGCAGGGCAATCGGGCCATATAGACGTTCCACAGGGCGACCTCGACATGAATGATATCGAGGCAGACAATCTTGCCATCCACGACAAAGGCAAGACAGCCGAGGCTTCTCAGGAGCCTGTCAGTGCGGCGCCTGCCGGCGTGCGACCGCAACGGAGTGGAAGACCCACTGCAGCCGACTTCTTTGAGGGGCCACATTCTGGGTCGGATCGGAGACGCGGACACAGGGGACGCAGAGCGCCGTTCTTGAAACTTCCAGAATGGGAACAGAGAAGCTACTGTACAATCGAAATGGCCGAGGACAGTGCAGACGAGGAAGAGATAGCTCTGGAGCTGGAGGGCGAGCCAGCAGGAGAAGAGCTTTTAGTTTCTGACTCGGAGTCGGATCAGTCTCACTGCCAAACCGAAGGGAGTGCAGGATCCTGGCAGCTTGAAGGCTCTGTTCTTCGAAAGCAACATCTGCAAGAGGTGGACAACATAATCGGCCTCATACGCAGTCGACAAACACCGACTCTGGCTCTGCTTCGCGATGGTCCTACGACAGAAGCTACTCGACAGCCTCTTCCGCGCGCTTCATCATCTGGCACTCTTCAGATCCCGCTTCAAGGCAGCCAAGATCACGTGGTCCCGCCGCAGAGACCTACGAGCGCCACCTCAACGAGATCACCTAACGAAGCCACCAAAAGTACGAGTCCGACCTCTCAGGCGGCTGCACACGCACCAAAGCCCGCTGCTTCGCAAGTAGTTGCTGCTCTTGATCCCTCCGATACAGGTGATATTCACGCGAAGCTGGCTGCTTACCAGGAGCAAATCCGCCAAATGAAGGAGCAGATGGCTAGACTTGAGGAGATAAACGCTCGGCAAAAGGCAATGGATATCGTCAAACGGAGACGGGCGGCCGCCGAGCAAGTCCCCTCGACGGATGAGCAGACTCCAGCACGGGTCGCAGCTTCTGGGAAAGTTGGCGCTACTGGCTCATCAGGTACCACGACCTTGGCGCCAACATCATCTGCCACTCAAGAGCGGGATGCAGACTCGTATGCAGGTGCTGAAGAACCAGTCGAATCGAGGTCCGTCATTTTGGAGGTCTCACCTGATCCTGAATCAGCGGAAGAAGAGGACGGAGAGGAGTACATTCCCGAGCTTGAATATACGTTCGAACGAGCACCATCTGGTTCGCAACGTCAGACCGAGGCTTCCATTCCAGCCCCACAAAGCGTACGTCCCTATACTGTTCTTCCGATCCATCCTCTCGATGCGTCGGGCACTGTCATTGCATCCTCGGCTCCGTTCCCAAAGCGGCTCTTTTCTTCATTGATCCCTCACTCGTGGGGCGTCCGAAGCTGAGGACCCGCTGCGATACGTCCGAGGACACGGCTGTCACGCTGACACTATATATCTCCCTCTTCCTCTTTTCCTTTATCGTGCTCCGCCGCTTCCGACAACCCATCTCTCGGTCGGCTTCATTCGCGGCGCTACCCATCATTTACCTCGCCTTGTTGGACTGCACGCTGCAGACGACCATGACGGGCGCAGGTGAAATGGTGGGTACCTGCTAGAGCTGTGATTACCTTCCGACCAATCGCTGCATCGGGCCCGGGTGCAAGGTCGGTAGTGACAGCTCAGATGATAACGATTTTTGCTCCATCTCATTCGCTTGCGTTTCCGTCATACTGCCCACCCTCATGGATCTGCGGCAATGGTGCGTCCTCCACACTATGTCTCATGGGTGACTTCACGCTTTTCTACTTTCGTCATCATCACCATTGGGTCCTCGAAGGCTGACGCCCCAGACGCTGATGATGTTCCATCCCAACCGAGTCGATGGACTCCATACGTATCTCCGTTCCAACAGTTTCCGTCCCTTCGGCGTCTGGCCGATGCCGATGAGGAGTCATAGAGCTTCTCTAGTATTTCTTCGGTGCGTATGCTTGTTGTTCGACCGGTCATTGCTGGAACGACTTACCGAATGATCGAAGCCGACCTTCTTCTTTGCACAGTAGTAAATTTCCCCACAGTCAGGAAGGATGTATCAACGGCCCACGCCTGCACCATCGCATTCTGTTCTTGATACCTTCATTGCTACATGACATCTGACTTCCCGCATCCAACACAGACCCGACAAGCAGACAACCGCAAACAGCAACATCTGATCTCGTTCTCGTTCTCGCTGTAAGCACCACAAGCAAGATTTCCCTGTTTCCATCTACAGATCGACTGCCGCCGCGTTCAGGCTCAGCCATCACGATCGACCATCAGCTTCTGACTGATTTGGGCGTACGTTTCGCCGATCGCCTCAACCTCACCGTATCGCCTACGATGCTCTTTGAGCATGGCGGAACCCAGCTTGCTTTGACGGGATGACTGCGTCTGCTCGCATGCCCCGATGTGTCACCCCCAACCTTGTACCACCCTCACCCTCATCATCGTATGACTGCGATCTGCCGCGTCTACGCCTCTCAATCCCACTGAGCATTTTGTTGCAACTCTCCTTCGGAAGCGTGAAGTGCGAACATGGATATTGCTGGAGTTGCAGCTTACAAATACAATACAACAAGAGTTTGAGGCGGGCCAAGCTGCCCATGCCAAGTGTTCGCGGTGGGAAGAAGTTCGAAATGCAGATGAAAAACCCTGTGGTGGATTGGATGCAAGCAGTCAGAGGAAGTAGGAGGGGACTGGTCTCTTTGCGGGTACGCCATGGGCTCTGAAGACACCAAGTGCAGCTTTTGTCAGTGGACAAGACAAAAGACACGTTTGCGTAGCGATCCGACTTACTCTTGTGCGGCGGCTTCGAAAGTTTCATACTTCTGGTTTCCTCCGTCGTCCAACTTGAGGATACTGGCTACGTTTCCACATCGATAGCAGTAGTTTGGTGCGCTCCACACGGTAACGATTGTCTGGTCAAACATGTGCTTGTAGCCTTCGAGCACGAGCTGGTGCGCACGCGCGATGAGGTCCAGTGCGTTCGCGTGCGCAAATTGTAGAGCGACGTCTGATCCGAATAGGTACCCAGCTCCTCGCGGTGACATGCCCCATCCGTTGATGTCTATGTCGAAAGAATGAATGAGAAGGGACGTCCTCATAGCTGAAAAGAAACGGACTGCCTAGAGCTCACCATCAGGATCTGACCAGAGTAGATCACACATTGCACCGTCGTGGGGGACTTCTTGTTTCCGATCAATGACGCGGATCTGCCGAAAAGAGAAGAGCATTGAGCCGGGTGCAAATGTATGCACAGTCAAAGACGAAGCCAGAATCTCACCTGATCGATGGAATGGATGTTTGGCGATAGGCCACCATGCACGCAGAAGACGCGACCATCTACGACTGCGCCGAGTGCTAGGTAGTCAAAGACCTCGCAACAATATCTCCAGACATTGACATTGCCGTATTTGCGCGCGCATTCGTCGTAGAACCCGTAGACCTGTGTGATCTGCCTACTTTCGTGGTTGCCCCGAATCAGCGTGATTCTGTCCGGGTATCGTACCTTGAGCGCGAGGAGAAGGAGGAAAGTTTCGACAGAGTAGAAGCCTCTGTCGACAAAGTCGCCCATGAACAAGTAGTTTGTCTCTGGACATGGTCCGCCGTGAACAAAGAGCTCGAGCAGGTCGAAGAATTGGCCATGGATGTCACCGCAGATGGTGACTGGGGAAGAGATGTGCTGGACATTGGCTTCCTCGATCAGAATCTCTCTTGCTCTGAGACACAAGGATCGGACTGCAGGCTCTGGCAGTGGCTCGCATCTTCGCAGTTGCTCGATATGTCTGGTGGATCACAGATGTACTGAGAAAGATGAGCATCCCCATGACCAGAACCACCGCAGCTCTGTACAAGAAGCTCACCTGTCCAATTCGCTTGGCATGGTGAGACCGTGAGTGGATCCCGCTCAGTGTCGACAGCAGAGCGAGGGAGACTGTGATGGAGGTCGTGTTGATGTTCCCGATCCCGAAGATTTCGCTCAGCTCAAGAAGATTGCAAGTCCTCCAACTCCATCAGCTGGACAACCACCACAAGCAAGACGACATCACACGCAACGGAGACGAAGCAGTGCTCAAAAAGCGGCAAAAGAACGCAGCGCCAGGATGGACGACACCAAGCGCTGGATCTCCGACCATGCGCTGCGCTTCTTTGGCGTCTCGCAGTCGACCATTGTTGACTTCATCTATGTTTCTGCTGCCTCTGCTGCCAGTGTCGATGCGCTCCAGGCGAAGCTCGCCGAGTTTGGTCTGCAAGATAGCCCCGACGCGCGCGCATTCACCAGCAGCCTGTTCGAACGGGTGCCAAGGAAGAAATCTAAGGGCAAAGGCAAAGCTATCGAAAATGGCCTATCAGCAACTGTGCTTGCTGCTGACGGACCTCCAAGCGGCAGCGTCGCAGGCAAGAAGCGTTACGCCCTCCTCGTAGACGAGGAAGACGGCGTCGAGAAGCTCGACATCAAGCCAGAAAAGAAGCGCAAGAGGAAATCAAGACCCGCGGACGACAGTGAGGCTGCGCAACCGCGCTCACATTCCAGGTCTCCAGGTCGCAGCCCAACGCCGGAAGACGTGCGGAAGGAAAGGGAGCGGGAGCGCGATCTGGCCGAGAGAGACGAGTTCGCGCAAAGAATGCGAGAAAAGGACAAAAACTCCAGTAAGAAGGTCGTCGAGGATCGCTCTTCGGGCAAACAGAATGCAGAAGCAGCAGCTCGGCGCTTACTCGCGGAGGACAGAGCGGCTCGGGAGGCAGCGATGCCCGACCTCAGGGATAGGTCACGACAAGAGTATCTCAGCAAACGTTCGGTCCAGCAACTGGACCTGCTGCGTTTGGAGATCGCGGATGAAGAGCGCTTCTTCCGAGGTCTGGAAATGACCAAACGCGAGAAGAGGGAGCTGGAATTCAAGAAGGAGGTGCTGCGACTAGCGGAGGAGAGACAGAGGATTGAGCAGGAGGGGGTCGGAGGCTACGCCATGCCTGAAGACTATATCACCGAGCAGGGCAAGATCGACAAGAAGCGCAAAAAGGCTGCGCTGTATCAAAGATGTGAGTGCGTGCTGACAACCATTCGTGTGTTCCCTTGTGCTCACGTAGCTACCACTCCAGACGATGACGCAAAGTCTGAACGACAACATGCAGCCCAACTCACGGATCTCGATCAGTTCGAACGGGAACAGCTCGAGCGGTCAAAATTCGTACCGGAAGCGGCGGTGCAACCCGAAGATGAGTACGACTACGTGCTGGACGAATCCCAAACGATCCAATTCGTCATGGATGCCACCCTTTCCGGCTTCAACGACATGAAGGCTCCCAAGCCTGAGGACGTCGCCTTGCAAAAGCAGATCGCCGAGGCCGAAAAGCGAGCCAGCTCCATCGAGGAGATGCGCAAAAGTCTTCCGGTGTACCAACTACGCCAGGAGTTCCTCGACGCCGTGGCGGACAACCAGATTCTTATTCTCGTAGGTGAGACTGGATCCGGCAAGACGACTCAGATCCCTCAGTATCTACATGAGGCAGGGTATACCAAGGGCGGCCTAAAAGTCGGATGCACCCAACCAAGAAGAGTGGCAGCGATGAGTGTGGCCGCTCGAGTGGCGGAAGAGATGGGTGTGAGACTTGGGCGGGAGTGCGGCTATTCGTGAGTACCAGCTCTGCTACGCGTCACCTCACTTGCGATTGCAGCTTATATTCCGTATCTTTGCACAGAATTCGGTTTGAGGACCAGACGTCCGATGCCACGGTCATCAAGTACATGACAGATGGAATGCTTCTCCGAGAGTTTCTCACAGAGCCAGATTTGGCACAGTACAGTTGCATGATCATCGACGAAGCACACGAGCGTACCCTTGCCACCGATATCCTCCTTGGGCTGGTTAAAGACATCGCTCGCTTCCGGCCGGAATTCCGGTTGATCATTTCCAGTGCCACGGTCAACGCAGAAAAATTCAGCGAGTACTTCGATGGCGCTCCTATATTCAATGGTAAGCATGAGTTTCCAGGCACTCACGAAGACACTCCGCTTATCTTAGTCTCTACCCAGTACCCGGTCGACGTTTCCCGATCGATATTCACTACACACCCCAACCGGAAGCTAACTACCTGCACGCGGCAATCACAACCATCTTCCAGATCCACACGACCCAGCCTCTCAAAGGCGATATCCTGGTGTTCCTGACCGGTCAGGACGAAATCGACGCGGCGATGGAGAATCTCCAAGAGACCTGCCGGGCACTGGGATCCAAGATCCCGGAGCTCATTGTTTGCCCAATCTACGCAAACTTGCCCGCTGAAATGCAGGCGAAGATCTTCGAACCTACCCCTGAAGGCGCACGAAAGGTAGTCTTGGCCACAAATATTGCGGAAACATCCATTACCATCGATGGTGTGGTGTATGTCATTGACCCAGGATTCGTTAAACAAAATTCGTACAATCCACGAACAGGGATGTCGGCTCTGACTGTGGTACCTGTGAGTGACAGCTAACCTTCCCAGAAAGCGATGTTGTGCTCGGTATTGATCCAAACGGTATTGATCCAAACTCTCAATTTTTCCCATCCACAGTGCTCAAGAGCCTCCGCAAACCAGCGCGCCGGCCGGGCCGGCCGTGTCGGGCCAGGCAAAGCGTTCCGGTTGTTCACAGTATGGGCGTTCAAGAACGAGATGGATGAGCACACCACGCCAGAGATCCAACGAACCAACTTGTCCAATGTCGTCTTGATGTTGAAGTCCATTGGTATCCACGATCTCATCAACTTTGACTTTTTGGATCCCCCGCCGGTCGATACCCTAGGACGAAGTTTGGAGCTTCTGTACGCCCTTGGCGCACTGAACGACAAAGGCCAACTGACGAAGATGGGCCGGAGGATGGCCGAATTCCCCGTTGACCCGATGCTCAGCAAGGCCATCATCGCAAGCGAAGAGTACAAGTGCACTGAAGAGGTATGTCTGTCACTCCCAACCGGAAAGAAGACTTTCACGCATTCATTCATCATTCGACCAACCTTTTCGTCTTCTTAGGTATTGTCGATTGTCTCGATGCTGCAAGAAAGCTCGTCTCTATTCTTCCGACCGAAGGACAAGAAACTACATGCGGACCAACGACGAGCTGCCTTCGTGACGGTTGGAGGCGACCATTTCACGTTGCTCAACATCTGGGAGCAGTACGTCGAAAACAACTTCAGCCACAGGTGAGTTCCTCTTTCCTTGGCACTCAACTGATGGCGTGGTAGGATACTGAAGTCTGTGCTCGATCAGCTTCTGCGTGGAGAATTTCGTTCAACCGAAGGTCTTGGGTCGGATCCGTGACATTCGAGATCAACTTGCCCAATTGTGCGAGCGCGTGGAAATCGTTCCAGAATCAAACGCAACGGGCGAGATCGTGCCGATCCAAAAGGCCCTCTTGAGCGGTTTCTTCTACAATGTGGTGAGTAGCAATCCAAACTCTGGATTCATTCGTGCACATATCTGAATCGAACCTATATTTGTCATGCAGGCATACGTCCAGAAAGGCGGAGATAGTTATCGTGGCATCAAGCAGAGTTCCGCAAGTCTGCACATGCACCCGTCGTCCGCTCTCTTCTCGGAAGTGCCTCGTCCCACCATGGTACTTTACTACGAATTAGGTGAGCACCGAGTCATTTTGGCAACCCGCATCTAGAACAGCCCGGCTGACGTTTGTTTCATCTGCTACGCTCACAGTGGAGACGTCCAAGCACTATATGCGCAACCTCACACCTATCCGACCCGAGTGGCTTCGTGAAGTTGCACCTCACTACTTCAGTTGGGCCGAGATCAACACGATTACGAAGAAACCTGGATACGTGCGCAAAGAGAAGGAGGCCTCCTCCTCAACAACGTCCCAAAATGCAATGGTGGGCCCAGTCTAAGCTGAATCCCAGCTCCTTATCAGCTTTGTATATCAGACATCCTGCAAAATCAGCCGCAACATCGAGATACAAAGTCAATGCAATTACGTGTGAGAGCGAGTAGAACGCAAATAATTCGAAGATGGGGTAGGTAGGAGTGGAAAATATGAGAGTGTTCTCCGACCTTCGACCCTCAGGCACCACCCTTGCCACCTCTGCCGCCTCCCCGACCGCCTCTTGCCCTTTTTGCAGGCGCACGTTCAGTTGTGTTACCGGAATCCTCCGCAGTGCTTGCTTTGCGCTTTGCTGCGCCTGCAGGGCCCGTAGGAACATCCTGGTTAGCCGCTGCTGCGGCCGCTCCGGCAGCTCCTCCGCGACCGGCTATCGCATTTCCCCTTATCGATCGACCACCTCTTCCTGCTCCAGCAATGCTGGTTCCCTGGAGTGGCCGCGAGGCGGCCGCACCGGTACCGGCGGGATTGGCTGCGACAGTCTCAACTCCTGCGTCTTCAGTCTTCGTTTCGCTCGACTCGGCCTTCAGCTTGTTCAGCTCTTCTTGCAGGTTGGCAATCTGTTTGTCTCGTTTCGACAGGTGTAGCTGATTCCGAAGATTTGCCTCCGTCTTGCCCCGCTCCACTGCGTCCTGCAACTCAGTCTTGTGCTTTTCCGCCGCATCCTTCAGCTGCGACTCGACGGCGAGCTTTATGGCTGCGGCCTGAGCAGCTTCTCGCTCCGTTTCCAAGGCCGACAGGCGCTTTTGAACCTCTTCCTCGATCTTTTCGGGGTCGACCTTTTGCGTCGCTCCACCTGGCCCTGGGTCGTCCTCCGTCGCAGAGTGACCATCCCGCAGTTTTGCGATTTGAGCTTCGAGTTCGCGCTGTTTTTCAATCGCCGAGGCTGTTGCTTCTGTTCGAACTTTCGCGAGTTCTTGAAGATGTTGGGCTTTCAGGGCCTCGAGTTCTGCAGAATGGTCAGCAGTGCCCTCCGTGGTCGCCCCTCCAGAGCCGGCTGCTGCCAGAGCAGCTTCAAGTTCCGCAATGCGTGCCTGGGCTTGCTTGAGACTCTCCTCTTGCTCGGCCACCCTCTCCTGGAGAGACAGCAGATTCGAGTCCGCTTCGTCTAGCTGTCCGCCTTCTTCGGCGCTCTTCTTGTACTCGGCTAGCTTCTCCGCGACGGCTTTTTCTACCTCTGCCGAGTTTCCAGCACGCAAGTTGTCGATATCCTTCTGCAATTCGGCCAGTTTGGCATTCGCTTCCGCCGTTGCCTTCTCAGCCGCCCTCTGTGTGTGTACGTCTCCGTCAGCGATGAATTATTATGTGAGAAGATTGGTGTGAGCTTACCTTCCCAGCCAAGAACTCTTTTGCCTTTGCGAGGTGTTCTTCATTCCGCTGATCCAGCTTGCGCTTCTCTTCATCCCATTTCGTCTGCGCTTCTGCGATGGCCTTTGCGATCGCATCCTTGTCTGCGCTGGAGCTGGCCGCCTCAAGCTTCGATTGCAATGCTGCAAGGGCGTCCGTGTGGGCCTGCTCTTTACCCGCAAAGTCTTGCTTGAGCGCTTCAATCTCTGCGCTTTTAGCCTGAAGACGCTCCACGGTCTGCGTTCGCAGTCGATCGAACCTGCCTTTGGCGGTCTCCGTGCTTGCGTTCGCCTGCAATTGTAGGACATTGTCAGCACCTGACTACCGGGCTTGAGGGAGTATTTGAGTACGTACCTGGGCAACAGCTTCTGTCAGCTGTTGGTTCGTTGCGAGCAATTCGTCGACCTTCGCTGCCTGTTCTTTGAGCGTACGTATCTCCTCGGGATCCTGTTGGTTGTACTGGGCTAAGATATTTTGCACCCGCGCTTGCCAGCGCTTGGAGTCTTCCTCCAAAATCTTGGCTTGTTCCCGACTGCTCTCAAGCTCGGCTTCGGCCATTGTGGCCCGTTCTCGAACTGGCTGTAGTTCTGTTTGGGCCTTTCGCAACTGCTCCTCCAGGTTGGAGATCCGAGTTCTAGCGCGCTGCGTCTCTTGGCGTAGTGTCGCGTTACTCTCTCGCAACAGATTGACCTGCTGGACCTTCTCCAGTAGATCCTGCTGCTGAGCCGAGTTAGTGCTAGCAGCGACGACCTTGCCGCGCTCCTCAGCCAGCTCGCTTCGGAGCTTGTCGATTGCCGCGTTGGCGTGGTCCAGGCTCTGGCGAAGTCGAGCAGCTTCTTGTCGACTGAGCTCGAGCTGCACGTCGACAATCTCCTTTTCTTTGCGCAGGAAGCGAACGACTTCATTGAGCTCGGTGGGAGGAATGGCACTGACGCTTTGATCGGGATCGAAGTTGTCGGATCTGGATTCGGCGTGTGCTTGACGCAGCTTTGTCGCTTGCTCATTCGCCGACTCGAGAGCATCGTGCAGCAGCGAATTCTGCTTCTTGAGATCCTCGATACTGGAAATTTTCTGTCAGCATCGCCCGCGGAATTTCCGCATTTGTCAACATTGTTGATGTGGATGCTCACTTCTTCTTCAATTCATCTGCTTCGCGCTGAATTGCTTCCTTCTGGGCAATCCAGCTCGCCTCAGAGCCGCTCAACTTGACCTCCGCGGTTTCCTTGGCTTTCAATGCCTCCCGCTTATCAGTCTGGGCAGTCTGCAATTGGTCCCGGATACGATGCAGTTCCTCGACGTCTCTTGCATGCGACAGCAGCTCGCTCTGATACTTGCGTTCGGCCTCTTCCGCGAGTTGAGCCTGTCGATCACGATCACTTCGGATCGGCTTTTCGCGGGCTGCAGCCGCCTCTTCCGCCCCCGTCAATTGAGTCAGCGCGTCTTCGAGTTCTCGCTTCTGGCTGTTGAACTCCGCATTCTGGGCAGCGAGTTGCTTCTTCAAGTCCGCAGCTTCCTCCTGAGCTTTGTTGAGCTCATCGATGAATGTGCTCATCCGTTGCTTGAGCGACGCCATGTCAGCCTGCATCAGACGCACCAGGTGTCAGTATGCGATTTGAAACGCAGGAACGAAAACTCCACTCACATCCTTGGCAGCAACCTGCTCGGCAGCATCCTTCTTCGCCTCCTCTAACGTAGCTTGCAACTGCTCAGTAGCGTCCTCGGCGCCTTGCGCGATGTTCTTGTACTGCTCGACGTGCGTTCGAGAGGCCTCGAGCTCGACAGCCATAGTCTTCAAGCTGCTTCGCACCTCCGCAAGCTCCGTCTCCAGCCTCTTCTCCTTGCTGACGCCATCGTCGCCATCTTCGTTGGCCTGGCGCTCATATACTGCCAGCTTCTCAACGTGAAGTTGCAGATCTTTCGCGAGCTCATCGTGTTTAGTCGAGAGTTGCTGTAATTTGCCGTTGGTATCGACAAGCTGCTTTTTGGCGTCGAGGAGTTCCGCATTCGCAGCGTCCAGTCTCGTTTGCGCTTCTCGCGCATCGACCTCTCTGCGCAGAACAGCAGCTCGATGGTCATTTTCTTCCTTGGCCAGCCGGTCCTTGAGTTCTTTGACGTTTTGCTCGAGCGTGTGCACCTGTGCTTCGAGCCGCTCGCGGTTTTGAGATCCTGCCTTCTCAAGGTCGAGTTGCATGGTCTGAACTTGTTGCAGTAGCTGTGTCAGACTGGAGCGCTCGAGCATCAGGCCTCGGTGTTCTTCCATCAGGCGCTTCTCCATGCTCTTGGCAAGATCTCGCTCGGCGCGTGCATTTGCAGCCTCGTTTCGAGCAAGCTCGAGATGAGCGCGGGTGTCACCCAATGTTGAGTCCATGGCCTGCAGCGAAATCTCAGTCTTGGTGAGGCTGTTCCGCAGGTTTTGCGTCTGCTTTTGGAGCTCTTGAAGCTCATCCCGTTGCAGCTCGTACGTTTGTTGCATCATGTCGTATCTCTCTGTGAACGCAATCAGTCAGCGCATATATGGTAAGATAGATCGCCAGGTCGACTTACCATCCGCAGCAGCACGAAGTGCCTTCTCTTTTGCAGCTTTTGCGGCAGCTTTAGAGGCTTCTCGGCGAGAATCGCTGGCATCCTCTTTGAGTTGGCGAAGGTCCTCCGCAGTCTCGGTCCTGTATGTATCATAATGTCTTTGCAAGCGTTCATGCTCCAATCTGAGGAGGTCGTGAGCCTGTATGAGAGCCGCGTCTGGGCCCACCGGTGCTGATGATCCGTTGGCGAGTGATCCATTCGGTCCAGCTGTACCATCTGCTCTTTGCAACCGCGCCTTGAGCAGATCTCTCTCGGCCGTCAAGGCCTTCTTGCTGCTGCGCTCCGCGCGCAGCTGTTCCTCCAAGCGATCCAAGGTCGTCCGGAGCTCTTCTAATTCAGCGGCATCGAGACCACCGGCCGCGTTGCCGTTGGATGAAAAGCCACCTGCAGCAAGGTCCCTCTCGCGTGACTCTAGTTGTGTCGCAAGCTCGCGTGTCATCAGAAGAAGTCGCTGATTCTGTGTGACTATTTCGGTCAGACTCCGGAATGTGACGAGGTTGGCCGTGATGACGCTGTTAGTGTCCTGAGAAACCGCGGTGGAATCGGTCCGTGACAGATCAGAGAGATCTGTACCGTCATCCTCCAGGCGATCGGCCGCATCAGGATCATCTCGGAGAATGGTCTCCTTCATCAGAGCCCGGATTTGACGACCTTGGTCGATGACCTGGTTCTCCAGCAATGCGTTCTCCCTTGCCACTCGCGCGAGTTCGGCTTGCGCTTGCTTGACCGCCTTCTCCCGCTGTTGACTCTCGGTACATACCAAAGAGAATTCTCTGTTCAGAGCTTCGAGCTGTCTTGTTGCCTGTGCGGCGTCGTCGTGTTCGGCCTTGGCGCGTGCAGCATTCTGAAGAGCTTCTGCGGACACCTCGCTTAAAAGCTCTGACTTCTTGCGATGCTCTTCCCTTTCCCTGCGCAGCTCTTCGGTCGTGACGGCGAGTTCGTGATACACCTGAGTGAAGGACTTGCCGTTCTTCTGTAATCTTGACGCCAGCTGGGCAGATGGTGAGGCGGTAACTGCGCTGAGTACGGGTCCGGCGGGGGTGCTAGACCGAGCTCGATTTCCGAAGATGCTGCTCAGTAGGCCTCCAGCCTGCGAGTTGGGCTCGGCGGAAGCTGGGCGATCCGCGAAGCGAGCACCGGTCGCATCGATTGTTTCTGTTTCCAGAGGAATTCCAACTCCTTCCGCCAACCGGTCAAGAGCGACTTTGAGCTCATCCCTCTCCTTTTCTGCGGCTTCCCTCTTGTGCGACTCTTCGACCAGCCTGGCGCGTGCCTGTTCCTCCCGGTCCTTCCAACCACGCTGAATGTCTTCCCACTGCGTCTCTACCGCCTTTGCGCGACGTTCCGCGTCGTTTGCGCGTTGCTCGTAGAGACTGGCTAGATGGATTTGTGTTTCCATCTCACCCTTGAATGCGGCCTCCTCCTCTGCTCGCTGTCGTTCAGCGTCCTCAGCCCTTTCGAGAAGGTCTTTTTGTTTTGCGATCCCCTTCTCGTACGCGGTGTTCAGACTGTTGACCTTTGTCTTGAGTCCGGTGACCTGGGATTCGGCATCAGAGAGTGCATTTTGCAACCTTGAGACTTCAAGGGTCCTGCTGGTCCGGAATTGGGTCGAAGACTGCTGGAGCTTGCCCAGCTCATTGCGAACAAAGTCCAGCTCCTTCTTGGATAGCTCGAGTTCCTGAGAAACCGAGACAAGCTTGAACTGTGTTTGATGTTGAAAACGATGTGAGAAGATGTGCAATGGTACGGCGAAGTGGAGCTGCAAAGACAAACTTACATTGCGAGAGCTGTCCGCATTCTTCAAGCCTTGGACTTCGCTCAGGAGTCTAGTGACTTCGTTTTGCGTCTCGCGCAGCTTGATGTTGAGGTTGTAGGCCCGGTTCTCTGCGCTGCGCGCCTCGGTCTTTTCCCTCTCCAACGCGCGGAGAAGTTCGCGATTGCTGCTAGCTGTAGATTTGAGTTGAATCCGAAGACTGCTGATGACCGCTTGGGGAGCGCCAACTGCAGCATCTGAGCCATCGGGGAGCTGACCAAGCTCAGCCGCAGCTGCTGCCGCAGCCACCTCTGCCTTCTCCCGCTCGAGATCTTCAGTCCTTTGGCGACTCTCTGTGAGTTGGTTCGTAATGTCCTGGAATCGAGCTTGGAGTGCTTCCTTTTCGACGCGTTCGAGGGACAAGAGCTCGTTGACGGTGTTTGCCTCGGCGCGGACCGCATTGACTTGCTGTTGGCCCTCGGCGCGCGCCTGTGCCAGCTCCGTAGCATGGGTTTGCTGAGCTGCGGCGAGCTTTGTCTCGAGTTCGGCCTGGACGGCAGCGATGCGTGCATCGGCTTGGCTCTGAACCTGATCGAGGTCGGCCTGGCTGACTTGGATCTGATTCATCGCGGCGGCAGACGCAGACGCAAGGTCAGCCAGTCCGGACGGATCCTGAACGATCAAGTCAGAGAAGAGATCGTTGCTGGGTGGTTGTGGTAGAGCGGAGAAGGCGGAAGGGATGGTGCCAGTAAAGGCAGCATCTGTAACAGTCGGCGCTGGTGGTGGAGGTTGCATTCCAAAGGAGAACGTGGGGGCAGTGCCGGCGTTTGTAGAAGACGACGCGATCTCGCTATTGTTGCTGAGCGTAGATGGTCGATCCGGTTGAGCAGGCACCCCACCCGTTTCTTGATCAAGCATGTCTTCTTCTTCTTCGTCGTTGTCATCATCTCCATCCTCGTTCTCTTCTTCGTCGTCGTCGCCCTCTTCTTCCTCATCGCCTTCATCATCCTCGTCGCCGTCTTCGTCTGCCTCTCCGTCGGCATCCGCATCTATGGCTGGGTCGCGATCTTCCTCCTCTTCGTCTTCGCTGTCGTCCTCGTCGTCTGGTTCTACGATGAGGATTGGACTCGACGACTGTACGTCGTCCATTGACTCATCGTCGACAGGGTCGCTGGCGTCTGGATTCCCAAAGTTTGGGATGGGACCCGGAGGGCCTGACATGATGTCGCAGGCTGGCCGAATCCGTTGTCTGCGCCGGTCACTCGCCTCGAGCTGGGGTGCGCACGAGCGAAAGGGACGGATGTGCTCCAGAAACGAGAGTCTTCTATGCGTTCAGCGCGAGCGTGGGTTGTTCGAGAACGCGTCCAGGCTCTGGTAGTTGCCGAGTGGATGCCGGTCTCGAACAATGAAATGGATGAAGTTGCGGATGGGGTCAGAGCTTCGCGTGCGAGCGAGCTTCGCGTCAATCAAAGGGCATCACGTGACTCAGAAGATTCCGCATTGACCAACTTATTCCAAGCCAGGTCCGCCCTCCAGCTCACTTGGATGGCATCGACAGCAACAACTGCCAGCAAAGAATCTATTGACATCGAGCACAACATATCTGCAAGATGGGAGCAGCAGAATCAACTCCAAGCGTGGCAGCGAATGCTGGAGGTGCGTCCATCCGACTGCTGGGGTGAATGACTCTCCCTGTTCAACTTACTGAGTAGGTGTCAGTCCTCACTTTGGTTATTGACAGCTCCACGACGAGGCTACCATGTTGCAAGAGTTGCCGAAGGAAGTCCCGCGCATCTGGCTGGGATGTGAGCATTTAAATGAGCAGTGGACTGAGGCGGAGAACCTGACACAAAGCCACTTCTACAGAGAGCCTTTCTTTGACTACCTCGTCGGCCTCGAAGGTCAAGCACTGGATCCTTCGATCAGCCTCAATCCAAACGGGGTCGGGCCGCAAGGCAATCCCGTCGTCACGGCTGAGCAGCAGGCGCGCATCGAGGCTGCGGGAATGGACGTATGGAAGAGCATAGAGAAACGGGAAGGCACAGAGATTCGGCTGAGTGTGTGGAACAGCAAACGCCAAGAGTTCAGAGGTAAGGCGAAGCCAAGCTAAGCTCCACACGCATGCTGAGGATGATGTCCGCGTGACGCGGATGCGGACGGATCGGAAGGGCTGACATCTTTCCTTTGATTGTGACAGAGGTTCCAATGACGCCTTCGAGGCAGTGGTCCACTCCCGCAAACAGAGGCAATCCAACTGCGCAAACGCAAACCAAGTCAAATGCGCAACCATCACTGCTGGGACTGTCGCTGCGTTTATGCGACCCCTCTCAAGCGCTGAGTGCTGTATGGCACATTCTGGACATACTAGAAGGCTCACCGGCTGCATTGGCGGGTCTGGTACCGTACGGCGACTATGTTATCGGATGGGCAGGCGCAGGCGGACGAGATCGCTCAAGCGCGCCAAACGGCGGGGCATCGGGCGCTGGCGCTGATGAAGCAGTACCGCCTCTGAGGGGCGAAGGCGATTTCTACGAGCTGGTGGAGCGGTACATCAACAGACCCCTGAGATTGTACGTGTATAATTCCGATTTCGACCATACGCGGGAAGTGATCATCATACCGAATCGTGACTGGGGCGGAGAAGGACTACTTGGCTGTGGTGTCGGATATGGACTATTACGTGAGTGTGCCTGAGCACATACTTTCCTTGGGTAGACCATCAGCTGACGCAGAAGAAATCTCAAACCTTAGATCGGATTCCTCGACCTCAAGATAGAATAGGGGCCACCTCACTTGCTTCGACAGATTCTAGCATCCGGCCGTCATCGGCTCATGCGGCACCGGCTGGTTCCGGGGCGACAAGCAGCTCGGTCCGAGACTCGGTGGCACAGAGCTCCGCAGCGGGTGGAGTGAGCGATGTGCTAATGGAGGAAGAAGAAGAGGAAGAGGAGGACGGGGAGGGTGCGGGCAATGTCACGGTCAGTGTAAGACACGAGGACGACTGAGTGTTCAGGCAGGCCCGCGGAAACCTCTTACTGTGATCGTGGTGCTAGTTCTCGTTCTGGCCGGAAGTGGATGTACATACTGTGCCCGTACGCAATGGGACATGTATGTATGCTCACTCAACGCGCATTCGTGTGTGGCTGGATGAGAGGCTTTGTCAGATGCAGATCTCACCCTGCGCCAAAGGCCAGAGAGGCTCAACGGTCGAGTTGCGTGCGCTCTTTAAAAGCGAGCCAACGAGCTTGCCAGCCAGCCAGCCAGCCAGGAAGGAAGGAAGGACCACTCCTCTCTATGGTCAACCACCAAATACATATCAGATACTCGTACACGACACGCTTTTTTGGCTGCTTCGTTCGCGTCCGAGGTGGTCCATCCACCACAACACCCTCAGCACGCTCGATGGAAGACTGACAGCAGAACAAAGCGCCCACAGACTCGAAGTCAGGTCACATAGCCATGGCTTTGAAACAGTCGTCGTCGTTTGCGTCCCTGCGCTCCAAGTTTCGCAAGTCGAGCTCGAGCTCGGTCAAGGGCCAGGACGAAGATGCTCATTCACCAGGCAGCCTCAGTCGCGCACCGACCAACCACTCGACCGCCTCCTCCTCCGCAAGCAAACGTCCAGGCCTCTTCCGCTCCTTCAGCAGCAGCTCCGGCAAGGATGGCAACAACAGCAGCAGCAGCACCAACGGCAATGGCAACAGCGCGAACCGGTGGGCAGATGCCCCTCCCTTGCCTGCTCCCTCCAACAAGTCGACCAAACCCGAAAAGCTGCCTCTCGGCTACGTCCCGCCCGCCTCACCAGGGTCAATGTCCAGTCCTCGATCCGAGGGACCTCCATTCTCCGGTAAAGCGGGCCCAAGCTCGCCGAATACACTAGCTCCACGACAGCACCTGAGCGCGGCGGAGCAGGGAGCCAATCTTCGTCATCGCAGCCAGAGCCAAGGAGCATCGACTATGGAATCCATGCAAAGGCGCTCGCAATATATCACCCAAGGCGCGCCGCCTTTACCTGGTCAACGGACCTCAGCTTCTCAACCTGTTACACCTCCAGCAGCCAATGCGCGTGCAAGAACTCAATCCTCCTCACAGGGTGCCAAGGAACGACCGCGCTCCGTGTCGGCATCAAATCCATCACAGAAATCCCGCGATCAGCCAAAAGATGCAGCTGCCAAGCTCAAGAATCGCGTTTCCATCACCCCGGGCAAGGACAGCTGGGCTCAGGTCCAAGCACGCGAACAGCGCGCAAAGTACAGTAGTCAGTATGGCGCCCCTCCACCTTCAGAAGACCAGAAGAGGTACACTGGATACGGTTCCGGCTCGCTTGCTCCAGAGCGCGCAAACAGTCAAAGCAGCCGGTACAGCTATGCGGCACCAAGCAGTTCTAGCCCATATCGACAGTCTTCGATTCAGAGCGCATCTTCCAACCCACATCACCCGGATCAAATGCTCTACAACCATAATGCAGCCGCCGGAGGTCAAAGACAAATGGATGGTCCTCCCGGACCGCGGACGCGGTCGATGTATGCGGGGAATCATCCAGGCCAGCTCTCACCTGCTGGTCTTTCGCCAACATCTCCGCAAATGGTGAACTACCCGCATCCTCCCTCCGCACTTCTCTCCCCTGGCGGGCCAAGCCCCCATCTGCTACCACATGGAGGAGCCAATGCTGCCGTCGACAGCCCCAGCACCCTCGGCGATCCAACCTCCCCTGGCTCGACAATGTCCCCAATCAGATCCGTCTCAGACTCGGTTTTCCCCGATCCTCCCTCACATGTTCCGAGTTCACAAGCTTCAAATGCCGAGACTATCATGTCGCCAGTCCATTCTGTCTCATCGCCCGCCACTTCCGTATTCCCTCCTGAGCCTCTTCCCGCGCCGTTCAGTCCGCTACAGCCTCGCTCGAGTCCAATCTTTGCGATTCTGCCCCCGGCTTTCCCGCCGCGCCCGATCAGTCAATGCTATGCGAGCTGTTACTGCGAAGAAAATGCGTATCGACTTGTACAGGCTCTGCTTCAAAGGCCTCCCTTCTCAACTGGCTTGTCCGTCGCGCCGCGTCTATCCGACGGCCTCGGCCTCACTGGTGCCGACCCAAATCCTTCCGACGCGACGCTCAATGCAGACCGTGTCTTGGATACGATGTATCAACATGCAGGCCTGCGGTGGGCTGTCCATGTCATCTTTGCTTCGAACGAGGGGCAAAATGTGGCTCTCTTTGCCCAGCGCGCCGGTGCAGAGGCTGGACGCGGTGACGGGCTGGTGATCTGGGATTAGTGAGTTACTCACTGCTCTTGTGTTGAGCCGGATCGTGACTGACCCACCTCTTACTTCAGCCATGTGTTCGTGGCCGTCACAGCATACATGACGATTGACAACATGGCACCAGCGTCTGAGCTGACCTCATCTCCCTTCAAGGATGCTTTATCACACTCTCATCTTGTCGGCGGAAATCCAGGAGCATCTTCATCGACGTCAGATGACAGGGCGACAAGGCGTCATTCTGCGCATGTTTCCAGGACGTGGATCTACGACTTTGACTCCTCATTGGGCTATCCTCCTGAGTTCACAATGCCGTACCCGAACGGCTCCGGCCCGAAGAGGAATGGCCCAGGACCTGATGGTCTTCCGACACCTGCCCCTGTGCCTCTTGAAATGTACGCCCTCGCAACCTTACGCCTGAATTTGTTCCAGTCAAGCACGGACCCAGCAGGAGGACAGAGTGGGCCGAGATTACCTCTCAACCTTCGACCAAAGTTCCGCGTAATACCAGCCCAGCAATTCCTCGAAAACTTTGCCTCCGATCGCAGACACATGCGACAGGCTGGCCCTGGTCTTGACCCTCAGACCAACAGTCTACAGGTGCCTGTCCGGTCGCGCAGAGGAACGGTACCGGGAAGTCCTGACGGGGGTGTTGCCGCTGTTGAGGTAGGATCCGCCCCCGGATCTCCCATGTCTCCCAGCACGCCTGTGTCTCCTGGTGCGGGGAGCGACAAGAAGGAGGAATTGTGGACAAAGCCGCCTCCCCAATGGCCGCTTATTGTCGGCCCTGCCGCCAGCCAACGAGGCGAGGTGCACAACCTGTTCGATCGATACGTTCCCATGGACGCGGCGTCTATAGTTGCGTCGATGGTCACTGACACGGAAGATGACCACAAGGCGTACGGAGTCGTTCTGGATGCAGACAGCTTTGTGTCTGCACTCTGGACCGGTGCTGTGCCTGCGGTTGCCAGCAATATCGCGGTGGATCCCAGGGTCCAAAAGGCCAGCGCAAACGGACACCCGAGCTATGGTCCTCCTTCTCAAGGAGGCCATCAGCACCCAGGATCTAGACCGAGGATGAACCCACAGCAGGCACCTGCATATCCGTATCGACCGCCTCCCAACGCGCAGCCGCAGTATCATCCGAATCCGTATCAGAATCACAGTGCTCCCGTATCGCCAGTGGACTTACCTTCTGCCCATGACGGGGCAACCGACGCGTTGCTCAATCGACGGACCTGGGTCAGCCGGCCGCCTCCCCCCGTTCCTGACGGACCTGGATTTGTCCCGGACCCAAGAGACCCCGAATACATAACCATGATCGGAGAGTACTACGAGTCGTATGCTTCCAGTGCGTATGGACACCACCAGCCCCGAGGTATGCCCAATGGGTCCGGTGCCGCCGGAGTCGGGGCAAACGGGAATGCCAACATTGGCCATGGCGCGCGTCGCGGAGGTCGGATCGAGAGTCCGTACTTTGCAGCGTACCTGCAGGCGAGCTACGAGGCGCGAGCCACTGTCCAGAGCCCACAGTCTCCTGCGATGGAAATGGGCGCCGGAAGCATGAGCCTGCTCGGATCGAATTATTGAGGGTCTTCCTTTGACGCGTTCGATATCTTATTGTTCTGTCCTTTGCACACACGACTTGGGCCTGGTCCCCGATCGGCATCTCCTACCACTCCTTTGTTGCAGCACTGGCTTTCCTTCGTTCCTTCGTTTCGTTTCCCTCTTTGCTTGTGCTCCTTCTTCCTATTATTTGGTCCTGCCCCCCCGTTCTGCTCCTGCTTCATGTATACACGCTCGTCAAGGGTTTCCCGCAAATCGCCATACATCTCTCCTGTAGCCCGTGATCAGATCAAACTTTTGTCGCAGTGGCAAGCGAAGCGGTGAGGCTCGTGATTTGTCCATTCCTATCATGCAAAAGAGAGACACACAGAGAGAGAGAGAGAGCAAAGGTGTTCACAGAGCAATGAAGCCGGCGATGAGGGCGGTGAACACCGCGCTGAGAGCCAGGCCGAGTCCGGCGCTGGCTTGCGAGCTGGCGGCGCCGACGGGCGGCAGTCCGCCAAATCCGCTGCCGGAGGGGAAGTCGACAGTGACGCCAGTCTGGGTGGACGACGGTGTCGAAGTCGCGACTGGAGTCGACGACGAGGTGGAGGAGAAGATGGGGTCAAAGGAGATGGACGAGTACGATGCAGAGGTAAAGGTCGCGGCCGAGTACGAGGTGGAGAGAGAATAGGAGGTGTAGTCGGCCGAGGTGACGGAGAAGCCGGGGTTGTTGTCACCGCTGCCGCCTCCGCCACCGGAGCCAGAGCCGCTGCAGCCATATGCGAGGCCGCTGGCGTCGTACACACAGGTCGATCCGGAAGGGCAGCAGGCTGCACGACGGAAACGTCGCGAGAGGGAAAAGAGGTGCGGATATGTCAGTACGTGTCTGTGCTTTTGATCGTTGTTTTTGATCAATGTGTACACTCACAGTCCTGGTCCTTGGAGCAGACTCTGTAGCCGACGTCACAGCCATCGATGCCGTTGCAGGTTCGGCCAGGCGGGCAGCACTTGTACTGTCCGTAAACCTACGTTGCGGGGGAATGAATGGGTATCAAAATTTCAGTAAACTTTGGCCCCCTTGAATGGCGAACAAGGACGCGTTTGGAATTAAAAGAAAAAAAACTGACCTTGGTGCAGGTTCCCTGGTACTTGCTGCAGCACGTGTTTCCAGGACAGCACTGACCTCCGACGGGGCAGCATCCGTTTCCGTCTGGGCAGAGACCATAGCCGGCATCAGCGCACTGCTGAGCGCGCTCCTGGGTGTTCAAGCTGCGTGCGAGCTCGCCTGACTGGTCGACGACATCGGCGACTTGGTCTCTGAACTTGATCTCGCGCACGCCAAAGAGGTTGAAGGGATCCGCGCGCCTGTACAGCTCAGAGCGAGAGGCGGCCTGTACGGAGAGAGCGCTCCTGGGTACGGTGAAGGTGGTATCGGCCAGAACGGAGGTGGTAAGAAGAGTTCCGACGAGAATGCGGAGGGTGACCATTGTGGATAAAGCGAGGAATTTAGAACAAGAATGAGAACAAAGGAAAAGAGGGGTATTGTGAATATGAGTCGAAGAAGCGAGTGTACGAGGGAAGCAGTCAGCCGAATCAGGATGGAGAAGAAGAAAGACACAGGAGACGGGAAGAAGGTGAGCCGTGTCTTTATAGGAATCTGCACGCACGCGTCTTCGCGCCTTTGTCCTTCTTCTTTCACGAGAGTGTCAGTGTGTGTGAGCCCTTTGTGGTAAGCGAGCAAGGCTACAGTATGCGCACCACAAAGCTGCATGGCGTTTGACTGATGGTGGCCCTGTTGTAAGCACACACTCTCAGGGCCACACGAGGCAGGCCAAATGGCGGACATCGAAAGCTTGCCTGCTTGCTGCTGCTGCACGGAACTCGGAAGCGAAGGCGGTGCTGTGCTCTTGAGAACAAGGAGGCAGCGCGGGACCGTCGGTCAGCACTGCAACAGAGGGCGTCTCCCACTCTTGGCAGGCAGCGGGTCCAACAGGCGGAAAAGGTCAGAAGGCATGCCGTCTTCTTCTTCTTAATTTCCAGAATGGCTCAGGAACGAGGTCGGGGCTGATTAAATGGGATGTGCACTAAAATTCTCCGGTCGTCCTCTCATCCCAGCAGTCAGCACTCTATCCCACAACTCTTCCGCTTCCCAAATCGGGTTGGGACAGTAGTGAATCACCTGAGGTTGCATGGCTTGCTTGCACAAAGTCTGCAGAAGGAGTCACACTTCTCACTTCTCTGTGGCTTGCATCTTGTTCATGGCCATGTGAGTGTGGCGAGCGGATCACCAAAGAACGTCTTCGATTTGGTTCTGGTCGAATCAGAATGAGGACAACCTCATCTGACGGCAAAGCACTGCACAAGGGACGTCTGCACGCGTTTCGCCTTGGGACGACCAGTCCCTTGTGCACCAGTAGTGTCTGTGTGTTCGTCGGGGTGTTGGACCAGGTAGTGGATCTCAACCTCGAGCTCTCTGCTATGTGTCGTACTTTGCGTCACGTTGATTCGGCCAGAGATTGTCGATCCTGGGAAGGGAACGCCCAGCGCGCAGACAGCAAGGATGAAAAGGAAGATGTCAGCTGCAAGCTCGCGTGTTCTGGCTAACACCATCACTTCTTGTTACCTTTCTCAACCTCAATCGGGTCCTTGAGAAGGAAGGCCGTTTGTTTCCAGTGCGTCTCCTTGCCGGCAGGTCCCGTGGTGAAGCTCACAACCTCGCCCTCAGAGCCATCGGCCAGCTGCGTCTCTTTTATCACTTCGCTTCCACGCAACTCGATTCCCCGCACATCGTCCTTCGTGGGCTCACGCGTCTCGCAGGCGGGTAGACCAGGTAAGACCTCTCCGCCGCTCATGTCTCGCTTTCCATCGGCCGGCACCAGTCCTGGCGACGATAGCGGAGCAGGCAGGAACCAAGTGTCGAACCACGACAGGAATGCGTGCACAGTGCCTTTGCGGGAGGCGGTCAGACTGAAAGGTGCCTGGAACTCTGGCTGCCGTGTCGACATGGTCATCAGAGGAAGGTCCTGCATACACACCAAATCCAATGTCAGCAGGGCTCAAAGACTGACGCTTACCCCAACAGCAGTAGGACTTACAAAAATGTTGGCGGTGTCAGTGATGAGCGCCTCGGCCTTGAGACTTTCGGTATATGCGTCGTCAGTCAAACCCTTGGTCATCGAGCTCATCTTGAATCCGTATACATCGTTCCAGAAGTGGATACGTTCGTGTAGCAGTTCTCCGTCCTCAGCTGCAGCCAGTGTCATCCGTGTGTGGCTAGGCGCAAGAATACCGCCGTCCTTCGAAGTCCCGTCCGTTGCAATCTGCGTGGGCTTGCGGAGATAGCGGTCGCGGGCGTACAAGACCGAAGGCAGCATGGCTTCATAGATGAGGAAGTAGCTGGATCGAATCGAGGAGAATACTGTCAGCAAGGGGATTCACGCAAGCTTGAATGCGCATCGACGACAACATACCCCATCCATTCGGAAATGATCACGTCCACTTTGCCTTCGTATGCAGCCAGTTCAGAGTCGAGATCCTCAATCTTGCCTTTGAACACCCTGATCACAGGTCCAAAGCCATTCTCTTGAATGTTCTGCACAGTGCGGTTTGCAATGTCGCTCGCGTCGATTGCGAGCACACTCGCAGCACCTGCACGAGCGGCAAACAGCGACAGAATCCCTGACCCGCAGCCAACGTCCATGACAATCTTGTTTCGGAAGAGGTGGGCATTTTGCGGCGAGAGGATGAACTTGGCGTAGCTGAGCGTCCGGACCGTGTCTGAGATCATGGTCTGATGGATGCTGTGACAAGTCGTCGGTCGATGGGAAAGGGGGGGGGAGAGCAGAGCTTGTCAGCGGTCACGGAAGCCAAGGTGAAGCGCAAAAGTGATGCTCACTCATTGGAAGCATAAGAAGTGAAGTAGTGCTCATCATCGAGCTTGTCATTGACCGAGAGAGGAGCATGTGTTCTGGACACGCCAGCAAAAGGGCTCATTTTGGCTTTGGCCTTGAGGCCGGCCGACGATACTGCGCCGGTTTCCTCGTTCGAGGCAGATGCTGCGGCGCGATCGTCATCCGTAAGACCGATGCTCGCCGCATACTGTTCGCGGAGATCATTAAGCGCCAGACGTAGCGCAGCCACTTCCGACTCAAGCTCCGAAGTTGACGGACGAGAGGTATCCTTCGCAGGTGCATTCGTGCTGCTCGCCTCATCGAACGATTCTTCGTCGAAGTCGAGCTCTGTAGAAGGGTGGAGCGCATACATGTAAGCGACCTTCGACCGAAAGGCGCTCTGGGCGTGGGAGAAAACTCACGAAGCAGGCCGTCCATTTCAAAGCCGGGCACGGGGTTGAGCTCGGCATCGTCATTGAGGAAAGCTTCGGTGCCATTGAATGCGGCTACCTGCTGGGGAGAGAGCGGAGCACCCTTGGAAGCATGTCTTCTGATGTAATTGAGCAGTCGAATGACCTGCAGTGCGTCGAGACCTGTAGCAGAGGGCGACATGGAGGAGAAGGTGAGCTCATGCGACTCTTTTAGAGACGCAAATCCGCTTAGCAGGACTGACCATTCTTGCGCACGACGCCGACCAGGTCACAACCCTGCGCTTTGGCGTGATCCAATGCCGCTCGTGGCTGAGAGAAGAGCTTGAGAGGTTGGCCGGGCCCATCTGGAAACAGAGCGAAAGTCGGTGTTTTGCGCACTTTGGACGTCTGCCCGTTCAGGTCGGCGTACTTGCGATCGTCCGCATCTTGTCCTTCTTCATCATCGTCAATCCAGTCGCCAAAGTCCTGGTCATCGTCGTCTTCCTCATCCTCATCATCGTCGACGTTGTGACCCTGCACGGTGCTACCGGTGGGACCAGAAGCTTGAGCAGAGGAGCCAGGGGCTACTTGCTGAGGCGCTGTCGAGGTGCCTTGAGTCTGCTGCGGATCGGATCCAGCTGAAGAAGCGAGTGTCATCTTGTTCAGAGCCTGTCTCGAGCTCGCGCTGTTGTTACCTTGTTGCGTCTCTGCCAGCTGAAATCTTCGGATGCAAGGTCAACTTTTTCTTGGATGAAGATCTTCCGCTGCCGAACAAGGAGCCGAGAGGGAGCGGCAAAGAGCGGGAAGATGATGGATCATGGAGGTCCAACAGGAGGCCAAGTGGCACGGACTGACTTGGGACGCATGCCGATGGAGCCACAGGACTTCGCCGACCACCAACATCCTCCACCTCGCCCGTAGCAAACCATGTCCGCCCCTGCTTCTTCATCGCTCACCCCCAAGAAGGTCGCCGTCATCGGCTGCCCCTTCAGCTGCGGCCAGCCTCGAGCCGGTGTCGACGCCGGAGCCATCTCCCTCGTCGAAGCCGGCCTCGTCTCCCAGATCGAAGCGCTCGGATACTCGGTCCGCTTCGATGGCCACAACCAGTTTGATCCCGCCAACCGGCTCCTCGTAGATGATCCCGATGTTGGAAAGATGAAGTTCCCCAAGACGGTCTCCAAGGTTGCCCAGAGCGTCGCAGACATTGTCTCCAAGCATGCTCTCGCCGGCGAACTACCCTTGACCCTCGGTGGAGACCACAGTCTGGTGAGCTTTCACTGCTAGATATCAATTCAGGGCGCGTGAATGCTGAAGGAAAGCTTCTACACGAATTACAGGCTCTCGGTACTGTGTCAGGCGTCTTGAAAGCACACCCGAACGCAGGTGTGATCTGGGTTGATGCGCACGCAGACATCAACACTCCCCTCACAACCGACACTGGAAACCTACACGGTTGTCCAGTGTCCTTCCTCATGGGACTGGACGGAACCAACGTCGCGCCCTTCTCAGATTGGCTCCCTTCCACACCGGTCCTCCGACCAGACAGCATCGTCTACATCGGCCTACGTGATGTAGATGCTCCAGAAAAGAAGATCTTGAAGGAGAACGGCATCAAGGCTTTCAGCATGCACGAAGTCGATCGGTACGGCATCGGCCGCGTCGTTGACATGGCATTGGACTTTCTCAACGGCGGTGTCGAGGGCAAGCGCGAACGCCCGATCCACCTCAGTTTCGATGTCGATGCCCTCGATCCCACTGTCGCTCCCAGCACTGGTACACCGGTACGTGATAGGATTCTGCTTGACGGCGCCTGTCTGTTCTAGCCACGCTTGTATGCGCCTGATACTGACCCTTGCTCTGCTTGGGCGTCACAGGTACGTGGTGGACTGACATTCCGTGAAGGTCATTACATCTGCGAAGCTATATTCCAGACCGGCACCCTGGTCGCCATGGATCTGATGGAGGTCAACCCTTCTTTGTCACCCACCGACGCGGAAGCGACTGTGGCCATCGGATGCTCCCTCATTCGCAGCGCCCTCGGCGAAACCCTCCTGTAAATCCTCTCCTGTAGCTCTCACCTTTCATCCGCGTCGATGCACATTAGACTTTCTTCGCCGCCAACCTTGTGTCATGGTTTGTCAATGCACCTTCAAATCAAATCAAAAGTAGCCATAGTTTGTAATCTTTGACGCTGCATTCAAGGGAGAGAGAGCGAGCGGAAAGGCACAGAAAGCTCGACAGAGAGAGAGCCCACGACATCTATTGTACTGTCCGGTAGACCTGCTTCTTGCCCAGCTTGGTCTTTCGCTCTACTGGCAACTCGAATGTCAGGTGTCCACGGTACCGGCGCAAGTACGAGATGGCGACCTCCTCGACGGCATCAGGAGTGATGCCCAGATCGGCCCAGCTCTTCGTGCCGGGCTCGTCCTCCTTGTCATCGATGTAACGCCGCTCGACCTCATCGGGGCTGAGCATCGGCCACCAAGCCAGATCTCCGACTCGGGCAGCTGTCATGAGGGCCACCTTGGGAACGTTGAGGCCAAGACGAACAATCTTGTTGAGCGTCAGCGACTCGACCAAGTTCAGGAGCTCAGCCGAAGTGTGTCGCTTGGGCCCGGCTAGAGAGAATGTCTGACCGATTGAGGTCTCTTCGGCGTCCATCAAGGTGTCGAGGGCCAAGGCAACGTCGAGACTGTGCACGGGGCGGAGAGTGGTTTTACCGTAGTTGACGTGCCAAGTGATAGGCCAAGCTATCAGACAATTCTCAGGGTCAGCGCATGCCCGGCCTTTGAGCGCTTCCGTTACTTGTAAGGGACTCACAAGCCATCTGGTTCAAGAGGCGGTCTTCATGCCCAAAGATGGGACCAGGGCGGACGATGGTAGCACCTTCGAATGCGCGCTTGACAACAATCTCACCCTCGGCCTTCGTTCGGTAGAAGGCTGAGGGGGATTCGAGGTCAGCATTCAGGTGGGAAACGTGGACAAAACGAGAGACACCGGCCGCTTCAGCGATCTGAGCGATGCGCTCAGCACCGTGAACGTGGACATCAGCGAACTTGAAGTTCCTAAAAGGAGATACGAAGACATGTCAGCAGAGAGACATTCCTGAGAAACGAGTCGATTACCGCGGAGGTTTGCACTGACTTGGTCTCATAGTTGCGACCGACGAGGTTGTACACAATGTCGGAGTGACGCAGACATTCTTCCGTCTGCTGATCGTCGCGCAGATCCCATTCCTAAGGAAGAGGTAGCAGGAGTGCGCATGAGCTCTTTGCGCTTTGTGCACATCAGATGTCTGTCCCACCACTCACCATGGGCACAACCTGGCCCAAGTCTCCCAGAACCTTGAGATGCCGCTTCTCCTCCTCATCTCTGTAGGGCACAATCACTTGTGTGCCGCGTTGCGCAAGGCGGTTGACAAGGTATCTACCGAGGAAGCCGGTGCATCCGAACACAGTCGCGACATGACCCGAGGCGGAGGAGCTGAAAGGAAGAGAGATGAATGGAAAGTCAGATATGTGCACAGTGAGAAGAAGACGACGAATGAAACGACTGTACACACCGTCCGCCGCCGTAGGGACCGCTCTTGATGATGGGCTTCCCAGTCTTTCGCTTGATGACCAGATCGTGAGCGCCGCGAGTGACGATCCTGCTCGCACCAGCTGCTGCTGGGGAAGGGGCGAGAGAAGAAGAGGAAGGGACCGAAGCAGACAAGATCGCAGCCCGTGCTGTGGCCGCTGCCGATGAGGAGCGCATGGGCGCTCGTAGCAAGAGAGCAGAGGCACTGGGCACTGCTGCCGACATGTTGTGTGAAGACAGTCTTCTTCCGAGAGGAGGATGTGGTCGTCGTCGTCCGGAAGAATTCACCACTGTTGATCCCGAATTCACCTTCCACTCCAGACCCAGATGCCCGTCAAGCATGGCAAAGCTGTTCACAGAACTTCACCTTGATCTCAACATCCTGAAAAGGGACGGGTCTCAAGTGGCGCGGGAGCATGTCAATGTCCTGCTGTTTCGCCTCACTTTCATTGTGTACGAACCCTGCGGCTCTGTGCAATCGTTGTCCTCTCCAGTGGAGCATGGCCTCCCAAGCTCATGACAATCGGCAATGAACAGGATGGACACACCATCGGCACCCCAAGTAGCTGCGCTGACTCGAACACAGCCAGTCCCAGCGCACAAGGTGTCCAAGAAGGAACTTGTCTTTTATTCATCTTGATGGTGCAGGAGCCGTATTTTGGCCCGCTCCATCTTTGGCATACATCAATCTCTGCCTTTCCTCCAGCACTCTCCTCTTGCGGAAGTAATCAGCCTGCAAGTGAAGGAGAGCAAGGGGCAAGAGGCAGTCAGTAGACCATCAAATACTGTACGAGGATGCGCCGCGGGCGGCAGGGCGAGCCAGGATCTTTGTGCGAAAGGGGCCAAGTCCGTACTCACCCAGCTCTTCGCGCAGTGCTTCTCAAACCCGTCCCGTTCCTTCTTGCAGGGATCCTCCTTCCGCGCCTGTTCGATTTCCTTTGCAGACTGCGAAGGCGGGCCTCGTCCATCAGAAGTGTCTGTGCCCGGAGGAATGGCGATGTTGTGTTGCGTGAGGCAGGCAAAGTAGGTGTCGCGATGGTCCCAGCATTGCTGCCGTTCGGCTCGGGTGGGCGCGGCAGGCGGAGACGATGACGACGAGGAGGACGAAGAGAACAAGCCCATGATGACAGTGTGTCTATGGCTGTGGACGTCTTCAAATGCTGTACTGTTGCTGCGATATCAAAGGTCGACAATGGTTGTGAGGAAGGCCTGCTCTGACCTCATCAGGAAGATGCAACGACGATGACAAATAAATTCCAGCAACCGCCTCGCGGAAGAGTGGCAGGCACAAGATGAATCAGAAACTTCGTCTGCATCGATTGTCCTTTGGCTAGCCCTTGGATACATTGGGAAGTGAGAAGGAGGGGAAATGTACTTGACCAGGATGCATGCAAATATTTGGCGGTTGAAATGGCAAAACAAGCTGAGATGGATGGAGAGGGAAGGGAATGTGATGGGAGCAATTATTGACGAGAGGAGCTCTTGGCTGCCGGTACAACGTCGACTGGTGTGTGGTATAGTGATTGAGAAGGTCTAGATCTTCATTCGCGTGTGTCGGAACCAGTACCTTAGGTCGTCGCGCTTCCAATACGCGATTCCGCCGGCCAAGGAGAACACGGCAACCAGAACCACGACTGCGATGGCAATCTTGCCTCCTTGAGGGATTCCACCACCACTGCCGCCTGGGACAGGTTGGATACGTGGTGCCGTCAACGTCACGTAGAATGGTTGGCCGGAGGAAGAGTTGGTGATCTGGTACGCGGTCAGAGCGACAAGAGGCGCTTGAATGTCAAGGGCAGGTTCACTTTGGATGTAGTCCGAACGAATGTCGTAGTATTGATCCTGGGCGTTCGGACCGCCCACCAAAGCACCGTACAGCACGTGAGCCTCGACCGGCGGGCTGTTGTCTGTTTAGAAGGAAGAGAAGGCCTGTCAGTTCCAAAAGACATTGCTGAGCCCCATGACTAGCGAGACACGCACCGATGTTGTTGATGTTTGTGCCGCCAGAAGCAAGCGCTGAGTGTGGGTTCTCGATGCTGTTGGGACTCTGACCCACAACATAGACGGCATTCATGGGGTTGTTCCCCAGCATGTAGTCGATCTGGGACATGGCAAAGGATCGGTAGGTTGCCTTCTTGCTATCAGTGGTGGAAAAGCCGGCATAGAGGAGAGCCGCGACTGCAGCATTCAGCGCAGGGTTGAGTGACGAAGTCGAAGAATAGCCCGAAAACATGACCATGCCTCCGGGAGTGAAAGACATGCCTGAGCCTTTGGAGGGGGATCCATCTGCAAAGGAGTCGAACCATGCCTCTGCATCGGACTGGAAGCGGGTGGTGTTGAGGTTGAGAGCAGGATGTTGGGCTGCGGCTTGAAGCAGCACGATTGGAACAGCGGGCGCTCGACCATCCCAGTTGAGTGCCGTGCCGATCTGTGGCATTTGCAGGGTGGAGTACACAGCAAGGGTTTGGTTCGCGACGTTGCCGTCACCGGTCGCAAGGGCGATCATGGCGCCAGCAAAGGCGAGCTTGTCGTGCCAGTCGGAGGAAGGGTAAGAATCTGACAAGACGGAATCCACTCGCTGCGCGACCTGCTGAGGGTTTGCTGTCTGGGCAAATTGGAAGAGAGCTTGCGCGCGGCTCAACAGAGTTTGAGAATACGTCGTGTCTTTGAGCGAAGAGGGGACCGAACCGCGCCTCGAGGGCGAGATAGGCAGGGTTGTGCCGGAATAGAGCATTGAGGCTGCTGCGAGCGCTGCTGCTGTCGAAGCGACCACATCAGTGCCGGGTTTCTGCGCAGTGACCACGTAGCTGGGCCTGTCGGTTGGAATATTCTGATCGCCTCCCCACTGTGTAGATCAGGATTGTGAGTGGCAAAGCACAATGTGAGTGGAGATCACGGATGGAAGAGACTCACGTAGTTATCCTCGTTGGTTCCGACCTGAACGACGACTGTGTTATTGATTGATGTTGCTTCCAAGAGCCAGTCGAGTCCATTCCGCAGAACCTCGTCGAGATACGCAGTCTGGGATGCCGACTCAAACGCAGAGCCGTAGCAGGCAGCGGTCCATGCGATCTCCGTCATGGCCCAGCTCAAGGGAAGGGTAGCCTTGATGAAATTACCGGCATCGAAGAAGCCCGCGGAAAGGTTGAGGCCGACATCTTTGCCGTCGTTCAGAACGGAATTGTTACGCCAAGAGACGCGGAAGTCGGGCGGAAGCACACCGGACCGTTGTGCATCGTAGTAGAAGAGACTGTTTCCGAGGAGGTATTCCCATTGGTCGGCAGAGGAGTTCCTGCCAAAGGAACTTGGCGGAGGCTCGTAGACACTGGTGATGGGTATTTGCGCCGCTGCCGATGGGAGATTGGAGAGCAGGGCGAGACCGGTGCTGACGAGGACGAAGAGACGCATGCTGAGCAGGAGCGTTCACGATACAGCTGATGCTTAACAGGAAAAGGAGCTCGAGGGAGAGAGGGAGATGGGGAATTCGAGGAAAACAAGAGACAAAGGAATGATGTTGCAACAAGCGTTTGACAAACGCTGCAGACTTAAGTACAGCCTCGAGATGAGAAACCTGACTGGCCGAGGGAACGAGCCGTTTGACGGGCGGCCGATCAAGACGTGAGAAAGGAACGCGCTGGCGAGAACAGAGCGAAGACTCTTGTCTCCAGCTGTCTCGATGATGTGTCAAGTAGGCAAGAACAAAGACGGCAGAGTATGGATGAGCAATCAATCCGACCTCGGCATCGTGCCAGTTGCCCACCTTTTGCTCAGGCAGACGCCGCGACTCCGAGCACTCTGCATACAGTAGATTGACTGCTGCATGCACCCACCCCACCAGCTCAGTGCTTCCCACAGGCTCGACCGTGGGCCGGCGGCACCAACGAGCAGCAGCTCACCCAGGAACGCTGCTGTGTTCCCTGTCCAATCTCAATCCCATATGAGACACATGCTCCACTCGTTGCCTTTGGAATGCAGGAGATGCTCAGTGCTCTCATTTTACAGCACCCTCACACGATCACATTGAGATGGCATCGTCACGATTGTTACTGTTCAGCAAGAGAAGGCACAGATATGAGGATGTAGACTCTGTGTAACAGACAGCAAAGAAAATGAGGGTATCGGCTAAGAGAGTGGACGCCACCGTGACGGAAGCAGGGCAGATGGTGAAGAAAATCCGGCCCAAACTTATCTACATGTAAGATCAAGAAAGCTTTGGTGTGAGAGGGGAGGGCATTCTCGTCGCAGGGTGAGACTATGTCGGAGGCAGGCGGTGTGTTCAGTTGGCGGGCTTGCGCGCGACAAAGTGCATCATGGGCGTGAAGAGCTTGGTGCGACCACCGGCAACGAGAGCATCGGCAGCGACCTTGAGCGACTCGCCGACATCGTACGTTCCCTTGGGTGCGAGACCGATCGTCTCCAGGACTCGGACAGTCGACTGGGTAGTCAGCTTTCCGAACCAGGTCATTCGCCAGCACATGAAGACGTCCCAGAGCGTCTGGCACTTGCGAATGTCACCCTCGAGCGGGTAGTACCAGGGGATCTTGTCACCGACGTCAGCCAGATCTTGCTCTTGCTCAATCTCAAAGCCGACTGCCTTCAACGCGTTGCGCGCGGCAGCAATGTTGCGCATCTCGGGAATGCCATCACCGACCTCAATTCCGTGGGCAATGCGCTTGTGCTCGGGGTTCGAAGGGTCCCAAGCGTCGGTCATGCACCACTCGTACATACCGAACTAGGATCGCACAAGCCGCAGACGAGCGCAAGAAGAAGGATCGATCAGCAGTCTGGAGCGTCCCCCAGGAAAAAACCAGGCCACAGCTGCAAACTCACCACTCCGCCAGGCTTGAGCACCTCCTTGATCTGGCCGTAGATGCCCTCCCACGAGGGAGCGTGGCAGGTGGCCTCGATCGCATACACCGCATCGAACGAGTTGGGTCCAAACTCTTCGACGAGCTTCATAAAGTCCGCCTTCACGAAGCTCACCTGTCCCTCCAAGCCCGCCTGAGCAGTGTACTTGCGCGCGCGTTCGATCTGGTACTGGTTGTTGTTCAAGCCGACAATCTCGACATTGGCAAAGCGGGCAATCTCACGTGCAGGACCGCCGACACCGCATCCGACATCGAGGACGCGCATCTTGGGCTTCAGTTGCATCGACAGCGCAAGGTAGTGCTCGTGACGTGCCAGCGCCTGGTAGAACGCCTCGCCCGGGTAGTACCGTCCAAAGTGGAAGTTCTGGCCCCATCCGTACTCGTACAGATCGGTACTGGCATCGTAGTAGGCATTGACGACGGAGGTGTAGTTGGAGAGGCGGTTATCTTGGTCGGCCTTGGTGTCGTTCTTTGAGTCCTTCTGCCAGAAGTTGTTGTACGTTGCAATACCCTCGTGGTTTCTGACGTCTTTAGAAGGCGCCATCTTGAGTCGAGAAAAAGAGATGAGCTGCGCGCAGACCAAGGGGAAATGGGTTGACAGATCAACAGAGAGGAATTGAGGGAAGAAGGTGAGTTATGTACTGTTGGCCTGTTGCCCGCGTCGTCGTGCGTGCTGGGTTGTGGGATGATCTCGGTGTCAGAGCCAAAAAGGTGTCGGAGCCGTCGGAGTTGATCTCCTGATTTCTTCTCAAGAGTGTTGGGAGATTTTGAAAATTGCTTTTGAATGGCACGCGCTCGGAGCATTTCGGCTGGGATGTGTCGGCCGAGAATCAGCAACATGCAGCTTTTGAGAATCGACAAGGGGCAGCTTTTGGAAAGAGGGCAGCACTCGGCCGATATAACGCGCGCCACATCCCGGACCATGGCCAAAGCGCAACGCGAATCCTTGTCCCTTGACCTTGCTGCGGCATTGTACTCGTATAGGAAGCATCACTGGTCGCATCATCTCGTAGCTCGCTCACCACTGCTGCTTCCTCAGGACGACAAGAATACGGAATGGCGACCTCGACCTCGGCTGCAACCGCCTCTGGCTCTGCGGGAAACAGCGCAGGCTTTGACTTCTCGCTCCACGGACGCAATGCTCATCTCACTCACAAGGGCTTTCCTGTGCCCAAGGCGACTTCGACCGGTACCACCATCGTAGGGACCATCTTCAAGGATGGTGTAGTCCTCGGCGCTGATACTCGAGCGACAGAAGGTCCCATCGTTGCCGACAAGAATTGTGAAAAGGTGAGCATGAGCATGCAAGGAGGGGCATCACGGCACTTAAGCTCACTTTCCCTGTGCATGTTGGATCATGCCCTTTGACAGATTCACTACATCGCCGATCACATGTACTGCTGCGGTGCCGGAACTGCCGCTGATACCGAGTTCATCACTCAGCTCATCTCCTCCAACATCCAATTGCACGAGCTCAACACGGGTCGGAGAGCTCGGGTTGTGACTGCGATGACCATGCTCAAGCAACGGTTATTCCAGTAAGTCGCCTCGTCTTGGTTTGGCTTCAAGTGAAGGATAGCGGACCGAAGCTCACGCTTTTATGCCGTTGTCTATGCTCTTTGATCCTATCTGCACCTTTAGGTACCAAGGCCACATCGGTGCTGCACTGGTGCTCGGCGGTTACGATGCCAGTGGACCGCAATTGTTCACCGTAGCGCCGCATGGATCGACCGACAAGCTGCCATACGTGACGATGGGCAGTGGTAGTCTCGCTGCCATGGCTGTATTTGAAAGCGGGTGGAAGAAGGACATGACAGTGAGTCCAGCTGAGGGACCGCTGCGTGTCTCCACTTGTTTGCACTCGCTAACGGCTCGTCATCCTTTCGCTGCTCAGCGCGAGGAAGCGATTGCGCTCGTCACTGCAGCTATCGAATCTGGTATCTACAACGATTTGGGTTCGGGTTCAAATGTGGACGTGTGCGTCATCCAAAAGTCTGGAACCGAGATGCTGCGCAACTACCGAGTGCTCGCGCGCGAGGCCAAAGAGCAACGATATGGCTTCCGACGCGGCACTACCGCTTATACCAAAGAGGAGATCTTCAGCATGGTTCAGAAGGAGGGTGAGTTGCAATATAGATCCACTTGCGGTGTTCCTTCGATCCTCGTCGAGCGATGATGAATGAATAGTACGCTGACCTGTACTTCCTTGTCCACTCTCTGCTCATTCCCCGTAGATATCTTTGAGATTGGGGCGAAGCCAGTAGCAGTAGGAGGAGACTCCATGGATACCTCATGATCCTCCGATCTGTGACTTTCCCCTTGTACATCTGGGTTGGCGTCAATCTGCATGTCTGCCTATGAACATCTTTGGGTCGTGAACTACAACGCGTGAAGTAGTGGGAAACTGATGATGTGGTTGAATTACAGTAGGTCTCATGCCCTTATCCTCCCCTCGGCCTCTGTTCCGACGGGCGCTTGAGCGACTTCTGGCTCCTCCTCGTACAGTCTCTCCTCCTCGAGCTCGTCCTCATCCATCTCATCAGTCAGGCCCTCGACTGCAGCGGCATCAAGCAGTCCCTGGTCTCTGCCTTGGGCAAGCTCGGCCTCGGATGACTGTCTGACTTCTTGTTGCGCTTGGATGAGGGCGAGACGTCTCTCGTTTAAGACGCGCTTGATGCGGGCCATCGACTTGCGAACCTGAACAGGCCGGTGCGCAAAAGGTACACGTTAGTGTGGCTCTCGGCGAACACGAGGTACGTGAATTAGGGAAACTCACTCTGTGTGCCCGTTGTGGCAGATTGGAACGATGAAGATGCAACAAATTGGACAGACCGAGCCTCTTGGCCTCATCTCTGCTGACGGCCAGCCGGTTGCGCTCCATCAGAAGAACGTACCAGAGAGAGTGGAGCTCGTGCGAGCTCTTGAGCCGCAGTTCGGGAGCCAGATAGCCCCTGGAAGAGGCATCGTGTCCAAAGATGGATTCCGGCAGGACTTGTGGTAACCTGACTTCGTATTCGCCTTTGCCGGTTTGAAGAGGAGTTGTGATTTGGCTGGCTGGCTTGACGGTCGGAATCTTCTCAGAGCCAGAAGGCGGAGATACGCGGAAGACGACTGGGTGGAAGAAGGCGTTGAGCGGGTGGGTTGGATACCTGTTGTATTGCTCCAGTGGATCCTGTGGTGTTACTGTCTGTGCAAGAGCGTGTGCGATTGGTCTCGTTGGCAGTGGTCGAGCCCGCATACAAAGCGCCGAGGTTTGTTTAAGCCAGCCGAACGAGGCCTGTCCTGCTGCTCCTGCTGCGTTCATCTTGTGCTTCACAAAGTGTGCGTGTGTCCCCCAAGGTCGGTCTGGTATGAAGTCAGAGTGATGGGCCAAAAAGAAGACTTGGACAGGGACAGTGAGTGGTCTGAGTTGGAGAAAGCGTGGGAATTTGATGGGTCTTCTGTTGCTATTCGGACGTTCATGTCCGGCTCCCACACCGATCAGAGAAGAGGACCCTTGCCCTTCACTTGGACCCTTGGTCTGGTCGGATGACGTTGTGACTGCTACGAGTACCATCTGCATGCCGCTTCCCAGTAGTGCAGTCCTTCCACGGCATGCGCGAGTGCAAACCGCCATTCAAGGATGCTCTGAAACAGGGACCATCACTTGCTCTCAACTCCCTGGGCGTGCGCTGGAGACAATGGCTGATGATGATGATGGATGCAGATGATCGCGATGCAGTGGAATCCAGCGGGTTGCGACAAGTATATATGCCTGCTAACCTTCTCTTCACCCGCTCACCCATTCTCGACCATCTTCCTCGCCTTCCAAGTTCATCTCCTTCACACTCACAGCTGCTCCTTCGAATCGGTTTTCATTATGGGCGGTGAGCTTCTCTAAACGCCAGCGTCGTGGAGCGGTCCAGGTTCTGACGTATGCTTCTCCACTCCTTGAGCTCAGCCGTCGCATCTTGCCTCAACTCCATCGTATCGGCCATCGTGAACGCGGTCAGCGCCATCTTCTCCGGCATCGCCAGCATCTGCATCACCATCGTTCGCGCCATCGGCACCGCGCTGCAGGCCGTGTTCAACTGCATCGCCGACATCCTGTGCTGCAGGTGCGGAGGAGGCCGAAGAAGGAGGACGAAAGTCTAGCCCTGAGCCCAGGCAGAGAATGCGCATTGGTTAGGAGCATCGTCATTCAGCACAGTTTCGTCTTCATACACGCTAGACGGGATTGCATATACCATCGAAGCTTCTATATCGCAGCATTTCCGATCATCCCGCTCTCCTCGTGAGCATGCCAAAATGGCATTCCTCCATCTCGGTACACGCAGAGCGTGTCACTCCCACCTATCTAGGGTCGTCCAAGTTCTTTGTTATCTCAAATGTTTTTGTTGAATGCAGCTGTTCGTCTGGTCTCCACTTTTTGCTTTGAGCTCAGCAAGTCTTGGTCTCGAACATTTTTTTGGTTGTCGTGTTGATCCTGTTAACCACGACGTTCTCACTTCTCGCCATGTCCATCGATCGCAAAGTCATCCCGCCGCCTTCCTCAGTCGCGTCTTCGATGCCTGCTTCCTCTGCCCAATCGCAAGCTCCTCCGCCCGCCTACACACCCAGCGCAACAGACTCCTCTGCTGCTGGTAGCCCCGCATCTCATTTAGCAGCCGCACAACCTCGGTCGGAGGAACTGACCCGGCAAGCGCGCAGCGGGCGTGGGCAAAGCACGAACGACGGCCAAGGACAGACACAGGGCGGCTTTCTCTCGTCATGGATTGGCTCTTCCGCGCATGGGCGAGGAGCTCATGCCGCCGATGCCACCGGAACGGAACAGGATCCCCTTCTTCAATCAAGCAACCCGGATGAAGGCAGTGTCGACTACGATTCCATCGACCCAGACTCGATAGACACTTCCACCTACGAAGGTCGAAGACTGGCTCGTCGTGTCGGCCATGCCCGGCGCTTGGCGAGAAGGAGAGAGCATTCTAGGCACTGCTGCAGAAGATGCTGCTTCCTTCTCTGTTGGTCTCTCTTCGGCGCACTTATCTGCGCACTCCTCTTCATGCTTGTCGTCTTTCTGCTGGACAAGAAGTCCGAGTCAGACGATGAACATGGGTCCTTCCTGTCGCAGTGACAGCTGCTTCTCTTTCCTTTCGGCCACCCAAGGATTTGCTCTTGGAAAATATCATTATCACTTTCCACAGATCGCTAAAAGGACACGGTGTGCATGCGTGACATTGCGTATGGGACAGTAGTTACTTTGGTAGAATTGCCGCTTGGTGAGCAGTTAGCCTTAGAATGGCCGAAGTTGATCCAACTTCTTGTTGATCTCAGCTGGCGTTCTCTCCTCCAGCTCGGCAGCGATGCCCGTCTGCCGCCCGACGTCCAGCATGGTTCCGAATGTTTCGCACAGGTCTCCGTCGACCACAGCTTTGACAGGATGGAAGGTCGACCGATATGTGAGATGGTCCCGTCCCAAAACACTTGGTCCGGTCGTAGTAGCTGCCGCGGACATGATCGCGTCTGAACCCGCACCTCCTAGCGACGACGTTTGTTGGCGAAGGTGCATCTCCAGGGTGGAGAGCATATCCACATCTTCCTTGCTCACGAAGGGCACCAAAACACCAATCGCCCCGCTCAGCGTTGTGTACAGAATCACCTCTCGTCCACCAGAAACGAGATGGGTCCGTTGTAAAGAAGTGACCACTTCGCCCACATGGAAGTGCGCCACCGTCTTGGTTCGATGCGCCGTGCCGTGCAGATATGACTTCTCGTGCATGATTGTAAGGCCAGTGGGATCTTCGTCCACCTTGGCGCTAAGGTCTTCCTCGGCGAGCCGGTTGACAAAGATGTTGCCGAACTTGTCGCCGCCAATGTAAGTTTCATAGTCGAGCATGATGTGAGTCGTCATCCACCGTGGCACCACGTCGTCTGCGAACACTATGAGACGGTTTTCTAGAGGCTTGTAGGTCACAAAGAGTACGGACTCTTGCATATCGCCGACGAGGATGCGTGTGCCTTGAGTGCTCAGAGACACAATGGCTGTGGGAATAGCCTGAGGGACACAGTCGTCGCAGTCAGTATCGAATGGACGTGATTTACTGATATCACAGTAACCAGACTTACCCTTGTTTCGCATTTCCTTAGTAACTTCTTCTTTCCCATGTCGTATATTCGTAAAGTCTTGCCCACGCCGCACAGCAACCTGCCGCCGAAAGCGGTCATTGCAAGCGGCACGTCTTCCACCTCGGTTTTGTGCACCAGCTCTAATCTCGCACCCTCGTCCAGCATTCGGTAGGTGCTGATATACGCCTTTGAGCAAGATCGCGGGGACAGGACAACGTCACGGCCCGATCCGACAATGACATAGGGTTCCGATGTGCCTTCGCCCGTATGGGATGATAAAGTAACCACCGCAATGCTGAATGCTGCCTCGTTCTCTTCCAGCTCGACCTTCCATGTCGTTCCGACGTTGGTCAGGTCGTCTGCAGTGGTGATGCTTCCATTGACACTGCCAGCTGTGCCATTGGCAGAGGTTTCTGCTGGCGGTGCCTGCTCGACCATGTTGACGCATCGAACGCAGCTGGCCCATTGACCCGCCTCACCCGACAGGAGGCCGAAATGCGAGGGATCCAAACCCAGGACGTCCATCTTCGAGCTCGACAAGGCTTCGTCCTGCTTCTTGACGGACCCATTCCTGACTTCTTGCAAATTCTGCAGCCGCTGCTTCTGAGTCCAAGGGGACAGTGTCCTATGGTCGGCTTCCGCGACGAAGAAGCGTCCTGGTCGACTAGGATGTGGGGCCAGCTTGCGAGGCGTGTAAGAAAGTGGCACCACATCCTGCTTGAGTTTTGTTCCCAAATATGGAACGGTCACGATTCTGAGATCCAGTTCAAGAAGATGTCAGCAAGGTAAATTTCAGCATGCTACATGGAATCTTATACTCACCTCAATGTCCCACCAATGACTCCGATCAGTCCGCGCGGGCAAAGCTCGGCGCTGAAGCTCCAGACGTGGTCCAATGGCTCATATATCAATGGGCTGAACTGAACCCTGTCAGCGAATGTGTAGGACAGCCAGCTCTTGCTGCTGAGAGCCAGTACGGCTTCCATCGTCTCCTTGCCTGTTTGCGACGCTCCTGGAGGAGAAGGAAGGGTGACTCTGACAAGTTTGACGGGTTTGCTGCCTAGGAAGCGTGTCCTCGTATCCGTGAGCTGTCCGCTGATGGGATCCAAGACCGTTCTGAGTAAAACACCGTTGACCAGCCCGATGTTGACGAAGAGCGTGAGGTGATTGCGATCCACTGCCGCATCTCGCATCTCCGCCATACAGATGCTCGACGGCGGCGCGGTGAGGACTTGCAGACTCAGGTTCTGTAGCGTGCTTTCAGGATCCAGCGAGAGGATTCGGACCGTCTGATCATCGCATCCTACCGCCACGTAAGGTGTCCGTTGTCGACCGGGGGGTACCGAGGCCATGCTGAGGGCCAACACCCGTGCGCCACCCGTGCTCCTCCGTTCCTGGTATTCGTTCAGTTGTCCCTCCATGTCCATCTCAAAGTAAACGAGTTCGTTTGAAGAGAGCGCGACGATGACTTGTCGTTCGTTTGTCGAGGTAGCGACGATACTGGTCGGTTCTCCGCTCCTTGAATCCGGTGGCGTGTTCCATTCTGTGACTTGGTTGTCTGGCATGATGTGACGAATTCCGTGCAGGTGCACCTGTAGCAGCCCATCCTCGCCGAGCTGTTGCACTGCCAGAGTCGGCGCCGAAGTCATGAAACCGCTTGTACTCGCTGGGACCTCCTCTATCGAGTCTCCAATGGACAGCACCAAAGTACCGTTCACGAAGCTGAGGACAATGTATGAGTCGTACTCATCTGATTTTCGTAGCCGGGTCGCCCAGATGTTATTTGGCACACCAGGCAGATCAGACGAGACCACCTCATTCACCTCCAGACCGTACCGCAGCATCCTCAATGTTGACCGTGGTCCCCGCCCACATGCTGTGAAAATCTGCGGTGTGTCCACCGAGCCACCAGCAGAGGCCGGCGCGCGGCTGAGGGCGTTGACAACCTTCGCATCGAGGATGGGGTCCAATGCGAAGATCTCATCCGTCTGCACGAGATTGTCCAGTGGCCGCGGAGTGAACCGCGGTGGCCGGGGCGGAACCTCCGTCATACCCAGCTTAGGAAGATCTCTTGATGCATATTCGGGAATATCGTCGTCATCGCCCAGCTTTTGGAAGGAGTAGAAATGGTGAGAGCCGTATTCCGACGCTACAAACAGGAAACCTGCGCGAAAGATACACAGCGCTGCGGCTGCAGGGACCGTGTCGAAGTACTTGATGCGAAGCGAGACAATCTCCTCGTCTTCATGGTCGATCGATACCTTGAACAGATCGCCTGATTCCGTTTGTAGCAGGAAGAAAAAGGCATTCTGCGAATGGGAAGGCTCAGGATCAGCGACTTTCAGAACGCATCACTTGAGTCGTGGTATTCCTCACCTTCATTCTGTGACAGACGGACGCGATAATGATCTGGCCTTGATACGCCTCCCTCTGCTCCAATGGATTGTGCCTTCTGGGTATTGGCACTCTGTGGGAGTCGACTCCCTGATGCACGTACGTAATGTAGTCTTCCGAGCAGATTAATACTCCCGAGGGTCCCTCCCATCGGTCCGTATTCTGATTGTAACCTCCAGGAACTTGAATGACCATGTTGGCGCGTGGATCCACCGGTGTCGACCATTTGCGAACAACATGATTGAGGCCAAGGTCGAGCTCGTAGTATGTGAGCATCTTTTGGGCCCGTTCTAACGCTTCGCCCGATGGATCCCTATCCGCATCCTCATAGTCGACCTCCAGCGCAGCAAAGAGAGGATTCTCGAAGCCCACGTCGACTGCGCAGATGGAGTGGATGATAGAATTTGGCTTGTTCGCTTCCAATGGAGATGAGATGGTAAGATTGGCTGCGGCATCTCGATTGAGAACGTAGACTAGCTTTGCCTTCTCGACTGCACCGATCATGACAGCTCTCCCTTTAGGATCCGCGGCAAGGAACTGGCCAGGGACAATCCTGCGTCCGCCCGAGCGTCCGAACGGTTCTGAATGCACCACATTGAACACATTGTGCGCAACATCGTACTCCAGGATGGAGATTTTGCCCGAATCCGAGCCGACAACGAGGTAATCCCGCGATCCGCCAGTGAGTCGGAAAGCTGAGAGACAGCGGATAACGCCGAAGGTGTGTTGCTCAAGCACTGTCCGTATGCGGCCCGTGGATGTGTCTGGCCGTAGCAGCGCAATGTGGGAGGATCCGCGAGCCAAGACGAGCTCCTGCGTTCGCGTGCCTGAGAATTGACCGAGGGCCGCGCATGACACCGTCGACGGATTCGACAAGGTAAGATTGTAGAGCTGCATGCTTGCCAATGTGAGCTGGTCTCGACCACCACACGCCCTTGCCAAGTCAGTCTCTCTCCTGTCCTTGGATGTGTTCAAAGCGTGGTCTGAGCCAGGCAAGTCCATCCAAAAGGTTCAGGAAGATCCGACTCGTTGCGCAACGACAAAGAGCGCTGTGGTAACTCAAAGCTAGCCACGCGAGTAGGGAGGGTCTTCTGCCTAGCAAC
>LAXH01000098.1:49636-64492 GCA_001006505.1 Tilletia horrida | reverse complement strand
CGCGAGCACGATCAAGCTGAGCAAGTTTGGCGACCAGATCACCTTCACTTCCAGCCTTGCCAACCAACAAAGCCTGTTCAACACCAAGTTTGAAAACTACCGACTCAACGCCGACGGCTCGCCTGTTGTCCCGCGTGCCAAGGGCTACACCATCCCTACCGCCCTGGGCTCGATTGTCAAGTCTGCCTTCCCGATCAGCTCCTTCGGTCTGCCCAAGGAACTCGCGCCCATCGTCAAGGCTGATGGTGTCCCAATCTCTCTCCGCGAGATTACCAAGCGCGCCACCTACACCAACTGCAACAATACCCTCGTGACACCCGCCTGCCTTCGTGACGCGTACGAGACCTCGTCGTACACGCCCTCGTCAAGCAAAGGCCGCGCCATCACAATCATGAGCTTCATCGGCCAGAACTTTGCCCAATCGGATCTGACCAAGTTCTTGAAGATGTACCGCCCCGACGCCAGCAGCACCCAGGTCAAGGTCACAAACACCGCCTTTGGTATCAACTTTCCCCTGTTCGGAAGTGGCGTTGAGGTCATGCTCGACATTGAGACCTCTGTCTCGCAAACATATCCTCTCGTAAACGACATTGTGAGTGCATACACTCCTGCAAAGTTCCTTTGAGATCCTTTTTACTGAATCCGAGTGTTATGTTAGGTCAACTACGGTAACCAGCTTACACAAGGCGACATCTTCAACCTGGCGGCGCAATACTTCCTCAACATGGACCCTTCCAAGCGCCCTGGAGTCATTTCCATCTCGTACGGATCCAACGAGGCCGACTATTCAGCCTCGGAAGCGCAGACAATGTGCGCGTCCATGCAGAAACTGACTGCCGGTGGCACCACGGTCGTCGTCGCGTCTGGTGATGCCGGTGTGTCTGGAAACGGCGGATCGTGCTCTGCGGCCGGCAGCCCCTTCATTCCGACATACCCTGGTGGATGTCCCTACGTGCTCTCCATCGGCGCCACTCAATTGTGAGTGCTTGGTTGTTCAGCTATGACAAAGCTTTTTTTACTGATTTTTTCTTCTTTCAAATCGCCCAAAGCTTCCCCGAGGTCATGGTCGACAAGAACCAATCCGGATTCACCTCGGGAGCTGGCTTTAGCAACGTCTTCTCTCGCCCTTCGTACCAGGACTCTGCCGTGTCGAGCTACCTGTCCCAGATCGGATCTGCGAATGCCGGTTCGTTCAACAGCGCGGGTCGATCCTTCCCAGACTTGGCAGCTGCTGGATCCAACTACGTGATCGCGTACAATGGCCAGTTTGCTCGTGTTGGAGGTACCTCGGCTGCTTGCCCTCTGGTTGCCTCGCTCTTCACCCTGGTCAACGATGCTCGCAGCAAGTCGGTGAGTTCTTGTTGATTCCTGGCTACGAACAAGTGTCAACTTCATCCATGGATACTGACACCTCTCTCTGACATTTCTCCAGGGCAAGGGACGCGTCGGCTTCGTTCACCCAACCCTCTATGCAAACCCCAGTGCCTTCTACGACATCACGAACGGTTCATCAATTCAGTGTGGTCCAACTGGACAAGCAGGATTCTCCGCCACCACTGGCTTCGATACGCCCTCGGGCCTTGGAGCTCCCAGGCTCTCCTCGCTGCAATCCATCTTCGCCTGAGTTGACGAATTAAAAAAAGGAGCGACTCCACTCCATTCCGACTTCGAACTTCTCCTCGACACGGGCCCCAAATGAATCCCAGATCATCAACTACACGACGGTCAATGGGAACGCCGGCCCACTCGTACATATACAAATGAAGAGTCATTAAAGGCTGTATCATATACATCATGGCTTCATGTTTCCTGGGGGGGTTGGGATCGCGCTTGCTCGAAAGTGACGTGTGCCTTTGCCCCTGCTTTCCCCCAAAAGATCTAACGGCTGTAGTCCTAATGTATCACGATACAGAACGCGAATCCAATTCATGACCAGACGCGTTCTTTTAATGGGTCTCCCAAGCATTGCCTCACTCGCCATGATCCACTCGTATGTATGTACATACCAGAAACTTGGCCCGCACCCTTGCCCGTGGGACTCTGTCTGACACCGTTCACGTCTGCCTCCTGAGAACAATCAACGCCCATCCAGCATCCGCACCCAGGCTGCTGAAGGTGAAGGTGTGCCACAAAGCCCTCACTAACAGTCCACCACCACCATCACCAGGTCCAAGATACATGTCGCGAAAGAGAGGAGGTTGAAAGAAGGATCGATGGAGGCAGGAAAAAGTAACCGGACGCCACCATGCGTGACGATTCTTGGCATCTGCGAGTCCCGCAGGGTGGGTGCCTCACACGGATGGAAGAGGTTTTAGGAGCCTCAGATTCGAGACAACCGCAGAAGTACATACGCGATGGAGCTTGATCCTCCTGCAACACGCATAACACCAGTCAACATCTGCCGGATCAGCGAGAAAGCCACAATGACTTTGACTTGAGGAATCCCACATGGATTGACATGCAGGAACATCTTGTGAAAGGACCTGTTCCTGTTCCTGTGCGAGAGACAGTCAGTGCTATAACTCATAAGAAGGGCATGCCTCCACAGCCTGCTGATCTTCCGTTGACAGGGCCCCTCTCACACTGCTTCCCTCCCTCTCCATCTGCATCTTTCCACCATGCTCGGCTGGAAGATCCGCAGTCTTTCCCTTACCTTGCTCCTGGCCAGCGTCGTCGGCCTGGCTACGGCTCAGCCCTCCTCCGTCCTCGACGTCGATGTCGATGGCCACACCGGCATCTTTGGTCGGGCTACTCACACCGGCAAGTTTGTCGGCTCGACCTGCACGACGTCGGACGAATGCTACTCCAAGAACTGTGCCCTCGTCAAGGGCTCGACCACGCTCAAGAAGTGCCAGCGCCAGCCCTTCGGCGGACCATGCTTCAAAGATGCAAACTGTCTGACCCGCAACTGTCTTTCGTCCAAAGGCGTCTGTGACAACCCATCCAACTTGAACGGAACCTGCTCCGGCGATCCCTATTGCGCCAATGGCTTGCTTTGCGACACCGGCTCCGGCATCGGCAAGTGCAAGGCCAAGACGGGCTCGAAGTGCAAGTGGGCGGGCGACTGCGTCTCTGGAGACGACTGCACCAACGGTGTCTGCAAAACCCCACTCCTCTCTCCGAACCAGCCCTGCAACGAGGGTTCTGAATGTATCAGCGGTGGGTGTTCTTTCGGACCCTGTACCATGGACAACGGTGACTACGTCAACTGGTAAGTATCGTCCTGTCCCGCAGGGTGTGTGTGCTGTTCATGCTGCCCAATAGCTCAATTTGCGCACTGCTCTCCCCACAGCGTTGATCTCAACAATTATGCCACGGAAGGGCTGTGTGACCGCTATCCGCTCGGCCATACCTGCGTTCACCCTGGCGACTGTAGCATAGGCCAATGCAAAGGCACCTGTTCCAACAGCACCATCGGCGTGAGTATCGATCCATCCTGGCTCAGGCGGTGCAGGGCACGGCAGCTGACCGCCCATCGCAATTGATCGCAGGACCCTTGTTCTGAAAGATACCAATGCACAAACGGCCAGACGTGCGCCAACAATAAATGCACAGTCCTGGCCCCAGGATCTCAGTACCCTGGTGATCCTTGCTCGAAGAACGCGGACTGCAAAAGTGGCGTTTGTAACGATGACTATCATTGCAGCACCTTGTCCCTTGGTCAGAGTGGATGCCGAGGCTACGGCGACTGTGCGAAGGGCATCTGCAAGGACGAAAAGTGCCAGCTTGGGGCCGACGGCGACAAATGCGGTGCCAATCTCCAGTGCCAGAACTTGTGCAATCTCGATGGCGTCTGCTATACCCTCAAGAATGGCACAATCCTGGCAACTGGCCAGCCGTGCCTAAAGAACAGCCAATGCATCACCAACAAGTGCCTGTACCATTATGGTGTCGTTCGACCCTCACCCACCGATGATTGCCCATTCGACCCGTACTATCCCGACGAGCCATGCGTAGACAACGTGCGTGATACCGTCTGCCGACCTGGTGGCCTGGGTGGCAAATGTTACGATGGAAACGACTGTGCCCAAGGCTCGTGCATTAATGGGGCCTGCCAAGGACGTCCCACGGGCTCCGATTGCCAGACAGCGACGGACTGCACCTCCTTATCGTGCGTCAGTGGACAGTGCTCGGTCGCGGCCGCTTATTCACCATGCAGCTCCGGGTCGCAGTGCTACTCGGGCAAGTGCGGAACGACGGATTGCAACCCCGACTATGTCACTGCATGCCCGTCCAAGTTCTGCCTTCCCGTCCCTGAGGGTCAAACCTGTCGTCAAGACGGCGACTGTAGTCAACCGTACTACTTCTGCGATAACTACCCCGGCGGCCCAAACATCTGCACCCTCAAGGGATAGACCACGGACTCCATGGTCTACTCACGGACGAGACCTCCCACAGCAGCTTGCTATCAGAAGGTCAATTTCAGTCTGCTCCGGCGCAACAGTTCGTGAAGCTCGATCCCTCTTTCTCACACTTTTCCTGATGTCTACGAGTCCGCCTCAGCCGCCTGCCATACCACCTGATAGTATCGCGAGCTCATCTGCCATATGGAAGCCCCCACTTCACTCGACTTGTTACTTATTTATAGGGCATCTTGGGTGCGATCAATGTGCCGTTTGTAAGAGAGAGGCGGATAAGCTTGCGGCCACTTTGTACATACATATCCAGTTGGCTCAGCTTGCAGCAAAGCCCGGTCCGCACACGTGGAGATGATGTGTCTGCCCGCGTGTTGTGACTGTTGTGTATCAATAAAGACCGAGGCATCCGTAAGGTGAGCTTGATTTGAGCCTGACTCAGGTGGAGATGTCTGTTCTTTCTGCAGCATATGTATGTACAGTACAGTACACCCTTTGCAACCGGCTCTTTGACTCTTGAGCTCCTCCTTCTCTGATCCCCGCGGATATCAAAGACCTCACTCGCTGGGACACCCAGTCGCACCCTTTGCACAGTGTGCCGTCAATTGCGAGAGTCTGACTCGGCGCATGTTGGTGCAACGACCAAAGGACACGCGCACACTCGGCGGGGAGACAAGCTGGCCAGCACGCTCTACGAGTATGCAATTGAACTGAAAGAATGAGATTGCAAACTTTTCCACCTGCTTACTTACTGTAGGCACATAATGAAAGCATGATCACCAGTAGAGAAAGCAAAATGGCGCGCCTGCGCAGCACGGACAGTGATAAGCATATCTGATCCCTCGCCGCAACATTATTTCCCGGTCCGTTCCCTCAAGGCGGGAACGAGAAGTTGTACGTGTTTGGTCCACGCTGGAACTGGAACCCTCCCGCCCGTGCCATGACCTTCTTGGGATCATACTTGGCCGCAATCGAGGTCAGCTTGGCCACGTTGGGCCCATACACGTCTTCGAACGGAGTGTCGTACAGGGCGTAATTTGGGTAGATGTAGCGACCCTCGAGATTCTGTCCTTGCGCGATGGCGGCTGCTTTGATTCTTTGGGTCGACTTCTTGATGGCGTTGTAGAAGATGCCGTCGGACAAGCCCAGTGGCCAGGCGACTGCAAAGATTATCAGAGGTTGGGAGGGAAAATAAGAGAGAGTTCATGCCCAAGCCGATCAGTGTCTGCACGAGTCGGAGAACGTGAACTGGTATCAAGCACTCACAGTAAAGGTTCAGTGGGGACAGGAGCTTGTCGTGAGGCCAGCCAGTGGTGGAAGCGGCAGGGTAGCTCTTGGCAAGCGCAAATGGCTCCAGATCGTACGAGATCAGCACACCAGCTCCAAGCGGCGACGAAGATCCGTAGAACTGATGTGTGATCGGACACGTCAAGAAGGAGAAGCGCATTCAGCTCTCGATGACGACTTGTGAGGAGAGATATTGCACTCACGTTGAACTCCTCCTTGATGGTCTGCAAGATCTCGGGTGTGAGACGTTCCAGACTGACGCTTGAGAATGTTCCTCGCATTCCGAAGAAGACGTCCGAGGGCGCCGTGTTGGTAAAGTTGGCCATTGTTCGGCCTGCCTGGACGTCTTGATGGATGTTGGGCAGGGCGAGCAGCTGGTTGAAGATCTTGCCGACGAAGGAATCGTTGGCAGGTCCGCTGTTCAAAGGAGGTGTATCGTCAGCAAGTGCCCCCATTTCGAGACCAAGGTCCAAACATCAGGTCGTCGAAAAGATGCGGTTGTCTTATCTCACCTCGGCTTGTCGTAGAAGAGCTGCATCTCGATGGCTGGGATGCCAATAAATGCGTCCAAAGTCGGCAACATTCCAGCGAGCAGGTCCGTGTTCTGCTCCGAGGCGAACTGAGCCGTCAAGTTCAAGACTGTGTCGAGCTACATTCGTACAGACGCAAGAACTTGAGTGAGAGGTGCTAATCCACATTGCACTGGCTCTGACAGAACAAGCAGGAGACTCACGTATTTCTTGTCGAGGAAGATGGTTCCGCCCCAGACGGTAGAGCGCGGGCGAGCCTTGGCATAGAAGTTGGTCACGATACCCGCATTGTTGAAACCACCTTGGAGTAGGAAGAAGAGGTCCGGGTACGTCTTGCGAGTGACATACAGAATCTTGCCCGTCGCAGTGATAAAGTCGTACGCAACAATGCCGTCCGAAGTGAGGCCGTACTGGTTTGTGAGGAAGGAGTAGCCGCCGCCCAGAGAGAAGCCGGCGACGCCCACGCCAGAGACACGACCGCCGGTCACCTTGACGTCGAACGGCTCGAGGCCCTTGTAGACGTCGTCCCAGATGAGACCAGCGCCGTATTTGACGATGCCGGTGGCCTTGTTATAGGACACTTCGTTGAAGCGGGACATGGCGATGTTCACCTAGATGATGGAGGGATGTCAAGGAAAGTGTCATTCATCAGCCCGGTGATGACGATGAAGCCGCCAAGACGAGAGGGAAGAAGCGTGGCGGGGATCAGCTATACTCACGCCCTTGGCACCAGAGAAACCTGGGGCGCACGAGTGTCCGCCACCGATGACCTGTAATCCCGGAAAGGGGTAACCCGAGGGGTTCAGCTCAGACGCATCCTCCAGACAGAAGGACCAAAAATGTGATCTGATGGCAAGAACTTACGCCAAAGGTCGCGGTGCTGTTGGCCAGAACCTTGAGCTGCAGGATCAGGAAACTTTGCACTCAGTACAGAGCTTCAAACTGCCTGAATTTGTAGCTGTTGCAACACAGTAGACTTACGATGGCGGCAATGTCAGCAGCCGAACCGGGCTCGACGGAGCATTGTGAGTAGACGTCAGTCGAGGAGCACCAGTGCTCTGTTGGATCAAGATGATTATTATGATCAGGTCTGACCATCGATTTCCTCTGTGTCTTCTTTGTGAATCCAGCCTGGGCAAAACGCTTGTGGCTACTCACTGACGTCCTTGGAGTATTGCTTTGAGCCTGGGGCGTAGATGGAGGAGGAGTTGGAAAGGACGGCTTGGATGGCCTTGCAGGTTGGGTCGAAGAACATGGTGGCTCGCTCTGCTGCTCGGGCATTGAACCATTCCATTTCCTTGGGACCGGGAACGGTGCGAGCCGAGGTTGAGGTGGCCAGGGCGAAAATGGCGGCCGAGGCCTGCAGGATAGACGAAGACCAGATCATAGTGAACAAGATCCAGTTTTGGGGGGGAGGAAGAGTGAGGGAGAGGAAGAGGAGAGGAGTGAGAAGAGGTGGACGAGGTCAAGTCTGCGGTGACCAAGTGATGGACCAGGATATATAAAGGCGAAGAGGGAGACACATCATCTTGTGTGGCATATTAATTGGACCTTGCAAGAAGTGTTGCTGTTTGTTGACGATCTACAATACATACATATGTATGCAGATCTCGAAGGAAAGAGAGGGCCGCCGACTGCAGTTTTTGGACTCTGATGGGATCTGAGACTAATGAAGCAGCAGCAAACCCATCATCATCTTCTTTCCCCCCAAAGAGCAGCAGGCTGGAGATGCAGTGCCGTGCCAGTGTGGGGACTGGGGAGGGGGTTATGGCGTGGGGGGTTGAGGTTGAGCCTCTTGGTTGCCACCCTAATATGTAACGAGATGGATCTCAAACCAAAACCTGGAGCCCTCTTTGCTCCTACGTATACGACTGTGACTGATGACAACTGTAGAACCGCTGCGCAATGACCATGCTCCCTCGGCCGTTCACACCGTGGCTGGCTGGCTGCGGATCTATGAGCTCGGAAACCGCCCGGATCGCAATGCTGCTGCTGGCTGCTGCTGCTGCTGCTGCTGCTGCTGCTGCCGTGGCAGATGAACCAACCCCACATTGCGAAGGTCAAAGCTGAATGGAATGAACCCTGTCATCACGGAACACACCAACCGACCGGACAACTGGTCCGCTCGGATCCGCCGCTTTTCGCAGCATCACGTGACGGTTATCTATCGGCCGTGAACGATCGGCAGTTACGTAACACGCTACGCCGTCAAAGTCACGTGGGAGGCACCCATCTCCCTCCCGCACTGTGCACAGGGCACGTCAACCAAGTGCTTTTAGATCAGGACATGCCATCAGATGGGATGCACGAGTGTCCGAAGGAAGGCCTTGGTGTAGGTATCAAGCACAGAGCAGGTCGGACCGCCGGAATGGACGTCGGGCTTCGAGCTCGTGATCTGCGTCATGTCCAGATTGTTGAGCCGCAGCCCTGAGCCTGAGCCTGAGCCTTTACTGCAACTGCAAGCAGCATGCGCAGGTCTTCAGTAGGATTCTTGCTGGAGGATGGAAGTTATCGGGTATCCTGGGGTTTGCTCCCCTCGCTTACGGCTCAAATGCGGTTGACGTCGCTCTCCTCACCTTGTTCCTCCTTCGTGCGCCCTGTTCGGTAGAGACCGAGGACTTCAAGATGCCTGCTCGCAGGTATAAACGGCCGGCCTTTTCGCGCTTGTACTACGTCCTCCGCAGATCTGCAACGTCTTTATGGTTGCCAAGACCACCACCTCCTCGGACATCTGCAAAACAAGGGCATCCTTTCTCCCCACTTCTGAGACCCCCTTACTCACACCCATGGCCATTCGAGTCTGGCAGATCAAAGCACCGGTTTAAAGTTTGACTTGACTGACGGCGCCGCTGCATTCGTGCAGGAAGCCGGGCCAGGCTCGTCGTGGAAAAAAGGCGGACACGCCCTGGATCGACCTCGGCACGTGGCTCCCGGGACCCGATGCTGAGAGCTTTGGACCCGCACATGACGCTCGGCAGGAGGACGATTGATGGCACCTTGCGTCGTTGGGCGGTACGGCGAGATGACCAGCTCATCAGAGCACCCGAGGGTCTCTCGTTCGTCGAAGTCATCACTCTGTTCTCCGCTGGTGCCCTTCCATGGAACGCTTTGACTCGCGGTCTGCTCCAGGTCGGGGCCTGGTGTGATGATCATTACTCAGGGGACTGTCGGAGTGAACCGCTTCTGCATCCAGGTAGGTGGCGATCAGCCCGCGTGCGCGAGTGTCGGCTCCTTTCTTTTGATGACCATCTGACGCCGTAAAGGATCTTTCGTGTCCCTTCTATATTGCCGCTGTTGCTGGTGACAAAGGGATCGCGCTGTGGTCGTCAGACAAGAAGGTGACCGCAGCTCGGCGCGACGCATTCAGTCGACTACAGCATCGGACCCATTTGGGAAGAAGTAGTGTCAGATCTCACCGACGGTGAAGGCGCAGACATTTGCAAGTCGAGATCGGCGCGACGCATTCAGTCGACTACAGCATCGGACCCATTTGGGAAGAAGTAGTGTCAGATCTCACCGACGGTGAAGGCGCAAACATTGCAAGTCGAGATCGTCGGGGAGATCCAACATCGTGCACACTCTTAAGGCGATCCGAAGAGGAGGACTGGTGGCGTTGGGATGCTTGCGAAGGCCCATTCAGAGCTCGCCGTCGGTTTACCCCCACTGTGGTATGGATCTAAGTCCTAAGACGAGTGAGTAAGGTCAGAAGGAGGAGGAAACCAGCCTTTTTGATTTTCTTGCCCGGATGGCCGAGAGATTTGTGCCCTTCGTGCAGAAGCACCAGATCTGTCCCCAGAATTGCGCAGACTTTTGGGCTCGAGCATGCGCGCGAAGCCTTGGAGGCGCGCAAGCCAATAGGCGACCTAGGCACGATTGTGATCAACATCGCCTGAGCGTGTGGTTTGCTCCCCTTCCACTCGATCGCATGCACCACCTGTACCTTTCCGAAGTCATCAGCAGTTGCAAGTTGTGCAGACTTTATCCATGCCCTGCCATCGAGCTCGCTAGGATGTGCCCATCGAGGCTGCGCACACGCTAACGCATTGGAATCTTGATCGGTGCCGCAACCTTCATGGTGGTGCATCAGGTGACACTTTGCCCTGCGTCCCTTGGAAGGTACCAAGGAGATCCGGTGCATTCTGATGCGCTTCTGTGCCATGTCCCGCTTGACCCCCCCTGGGAAATTTCTCGCCTGTCCGTCACTTCATTTCAAATCCACACTCGATGCGTGCACTTCCCCCAAAAGTCCAGCTGGACCTTGAGCTGCTGAAGCTTGAGAATGCATTGTGCTGTTGGCATCAACAGGGAAGAAACTTTCGGGTCCAAGCGAGCAGGTTCCACGATCTGTAAATACACACTGCAGAAGACAAGACCCGGTAGCAATCATTCTTGGTGAGCAGCATACCATACGTGCGGCTTGACAGCAGCGCCTTGGATCAGAAAAGCCTCGGCCACGAAGGTGGGCTAGGAGCTCATGGATGCGAGCAAACAGGGCAAGGGAAGTCTGGTTTCACAGGGTTCTGTTGAGGTGAAGCCTTTTTCCGGGGTTTTCGAAACGGCTCAAATAATAATAAATAAATCAATAATGGCCTCGTACGATGTTCGTTGTCAGACGGTCAGGCAGGCAGGCAGATGCGGACTCCCTCCCTCTGCCACCAACTTGCTCACCCATTCCCCCCCCAAAGCAGCAGCAACTGTCCATCCCCTCAAAACATTCGATAACGCACAACATGGCCACCCACACCGCACCTGTTCTGTGGACGGGCAGGGCTCTATCATGCGCCGAGCACACTATCTTTCTTTCTTTTTGCCCAGGGGCGATCACTACTGCTGTCATTGTGCATCCAGCGTTGTCCACCGCACGCCTCTCGAGAGATGGATCCGCAACAGCTAGTTGCTATCCGAATGGCTGACCCTTCTCTTCCTCTACTCGCGCACTGACAACTCCCTTCTTCATCATCCGATGCTCTCGGTAGCGAGTCTTTCTTTTCCTGCCCTTTGCTTAGCGCCGCCTCACACTTCGAAATGAGCTGTTTCAAAGCACACACAGACGGGTCGAAAGTTTGTGCGTCGCTTTTGGGCCAATGTGCCTCTCGAGTGGACTTGGCTCCATCGGTATGCGAACAAATCATGCGGGCCTTACCGAAATCATCTGTTCCCACTGGGAACACCTCTGCGCACGCTCCTCCCTTTTGAAGGTGGACCTCTGAGATGACCTTTCTTTCTCCATCCAGCCTCGCCCACCCCGTTCCTCTCTCAGAGCGAGTTTGATAGCAAGATGCCCTTACCCTGGACCGTCACCTCGACGGATGTGAGCGAGCTCAAGACGGCGTATGGCGAGACACGACTGAACGACTCCTTGACGACAATTCATGTATACAACCACAACTCATACAAGGTGCCAGGGCTGGCCATGTGAGTCTACGTGCGAGGTGGTCCGCCATTCGAGGACGCTTTCTGAACATAGCTCTGTATTCGTCTCCATTCCAGTTTCTCGCTGTACATGGTCATCGCAGCCTTTGTCATCCTGAACACCATCCGGAGGATCGTCTCCAGCCTGGCACCAAAATTTACACAGAGATGTCGACGCAGCTTGCGGTTCTGGCGCAGCGAGCTTATCCATGCACCGCTGTTCGGGTATCGGCATGCGACTTCCTATGTCCTCTTTCGACGCAAGTGGCTACCAGTTCGAGCACCGCTCCGGCTGCACGCGATACTCCTTGCGGCGCTGCTGATCCTCAACATCTCCGTGATTTTGTTCGGATACACCACTACTTCTGGCGAAGTCAATGTTTTGTAAGCATCCTTGCCCCTGCTCAACAATCCTTCGAGTCAGACAGCAAGCAGGCTGACAGAAAATTGCTGTGGGGAAAACCTTTTCACAGTCTGCCAGGCGCCAGTAGCCAACATGAGCAGATGCTGCGCTACTGCGCCCACCGAGCGGGGACATTGGCCATCGGACAGCTCCCGCTCGTCTTCCTACTCGCTGGCAGACGGTCTCCGCTGTGCTTCCTGCTCGGCTTGGACTTTGCGGATGCGATGGTATTCCATCGATGGGTCGCAAGGCTGGTCTGGTTGCATGCAAATATCCACGGCTTTATCAATGTGGGCCTCCGGATCGCACATCATCGAGCGGAGGATCCAGATAGCCCCCTCAAGATTGACTTCTACGGGCCCGATGTATCGTGGGGAATCTTTGTCAGTACGGATGCCTTTGTGGAAGGCAGAAATTCTCGGGCCACATGTGCTGACATGCTCACGCCCTCCTTCACAATCACTTTCAGACTCTGCTCGTCTTCTACTGCATGACCATCCTGGCGTACGGTCAGCTTCGGACTCGAGCCTACGAGGTGAGCCCAGTCGATTGGCTGAAGCTCCGTGCTACCAGCAATAAAGGAAAAAAAGGCGGCTCAATCATTTGCAATTGCGCAGGCCTTTGTCATCGTCCACATTGTGCTTGGAGTTCTGGCCCTTGTTGGACTGTATCTGCATTTGCATCTGATTAGGAAGACACGGGTGAGTGTGTGTGCGCTTACAACCGGGGCTCACTCGATTGTGCTGACCTCTCTGTGTTCATACAGTTCATGTATGCCCTGGGATTGATCTTCGCCAGCATCGGTGCCTGGGCACTTGACCGAGTTGTCAGAATGTGCAACAGGATCATTCTCTCCGTGCAAAATCGCAATGGGATCAAGCTCGTCAGCGCCTCCATCGACCGCTACTCATCGTCCGTCGTACGGCTGCGAGTTCAACTGCCGCTCAACCGCGTAAAAGTACCAGAAGACCCGCCAGCGCTCTGGAATACCCACAAGATTTCCGCCGGACAGTCGGTGCGGTTACTCATGCCGGTCGCTCAGTGGTTCAGTGACCATCCGTTCAGCGTGATGGCCACCGGGTTGGAATGCGATCGGGAGAATGGCAGAGATGTCGGATACATCGATTTGCTCATCCGGCAGCAGCAAGGGCTGACACAGCAGCTGTCCAGTCATGTTGGGACCACCAAGGATGGCAAGGCGCGCAGACGGGGTTTCCGAAGCACTAAGGAGGTGTCGGTGATTCTCGAAGGGCCATATGGTCACTCTCCCCAAGCGGCAGTGAGTGGCCAAACTCGCCTCGTGCTTCGATTGCTATGGAGCTGACGTCCTCCTAACTCTTTCTGCCCTTCTCAGGTCTGTAAATCTGACGGATTAATACTATACGCCGGAGGTGTTGGACTATCAGCATGCCTGCCATGGGTTCAGCAGGCAGCAGTCCGGCAGCCACAGGTCCCCTGCGCCATGTTCTGGATGATTCGCGACGAAGGTGAGCTGTCTTTGCATTGCGTAGCGGCGGCATGACCAGTGTGACTCATCCCAGAACTACTTTCAGCTCTGTTGGACGTCTTAATAGACCAGCTCAGACCTGTCGCGGACCAAATTGCGCAGATACACGACTTGGAGAAAGCGGACCGATGCTGCATCACGATCAACGTGCACCTCACCACCGGAACACAAACCGGCGCCGGTTCGGAGCTATCTACGACATTGGCAGGCGAGATCGACTCTGGCTCACCGCTGATCCGCCTCGTGGTGTCCAGACATCGGGCGGATCTGCGCTCGGCGATGTACTCGCATCATTTCGGCTTCGATGACGATCAGCAGCAGGAGAGCCGACTCACCGTCTTCTCGTGCGGACCCGCCTCTCTGTGTGATTCTGTGAGACGAGAAGCTCGCCATGCGCTGAGTTCCGGAACTTGGCAGGACGTGGGATATGTAGAAGAGTGTTTCAATTGGTGATTCATCTGCCGAAATACATTTGTGAAAACGTAGTCAGGAGCGTGCTATAGTCGGCGAGGGACAGGGAAAGGAGGCAATGCGAGGAGACGGAAAGACAGACCGAATAAAGTACGGATCGACCCGATTCAGCGAGGCGCTTCTTCAAATACGGGACAAATGCGAGTGGGTTTGTTTGGACTGCAGCTGTCTTTCAACAGTCGGCCTGAGGCAAGAAGGAACGTCGACTAGCCGTTTTCGGCGCACTGGTTGTTGAAGCAGGCGTCCCCGGGAAGGCTGCAGTCACTGTCGGTACGACAAGTCCCTCCTCTGGGGACGGGATTACAGTTCTGGGCGGGGCATGAAACCACGTAGTTCGTGCTGCAGTTGTCTGAGCCACATTGTCCCGAGTAGCACTCCGAGTCGGAAGTGCACGACGAGTAAGCGGCGCCGAGGCTGCATTTGGCGTTCACACAAGAGTTTGAAGTGCACTCCGAGGGCTGGGTGCAGGTGGACCCCTGAGGAAGACCCTGACACGTTCCGGATTTGCAAAGACCCTGTCGACAGTCGCCATTTGCAGCACATTCGCCGCCAAAGACGGAAGGTGTGCAGGTGCGGTCCACGGTGCCGGTCGTTCCGTTGCCGCTGGGGTTGGGTCGAGTGAAGTAATCTTGACTAGAGCAGTCGTTTGAGAGACATTGGTTACCTTCCTTGCAGGTCACTCCCGCGCTCTGGGGCGATTTGGGCGTGTAGCAGACGCCGTCCGCGCTGCAGACGTTCTGGCATTGGGCACTTCCAATGCATCGATCGCCGTCTGCGCCAGGCATGCAGGTGCCGGATTTGCAGAGACCGGAGGCACAGTCGCTGTACGTTCGGCATCCAGTGGCGCCGTTGGCGAAGCCCGCGCAGGTTGAACCAGGGAAGTCGGACACA